>JAVJIF010002542.1:0-146660 GCA_038442645.1 Agave tequilana | reverse complement strand
GTCGACCGACTTCTGCCTCGGTCGACCGTCCGGTCGACCGGCAGAAAGCCAGGACAAACAATTATAGGGATTGAAAACTTGTCTTTTTACCTTCTAAAAAATCCCATAAAATACACATAAATTTCACAAAATAAGTTCTTTTAAGATCTTTGAATAACAAATATGTGTGACCAAAATTCAACACATATTATAAATAATTTGAACTATTTTTGTGATATTGAAATTAGGCTTTATACAAAAATCAGTATTTTCTAAAACTTGGATTTTTGAAATGGAAAACCATTTTCTCCAAACTCATGTAAATATAAAATATGATATTGAAACAACTTTGAAGCATATTGTATATATATAGAATCCAATATACATGTAAGATATATATATCTATGTTTTTGACATGAAATCCAAAACGGGTTAAATCGAAAACCGAAACCAATAAACTTTAAACTTATGTGTGTATGTGAACTTGAGCATATCAATACTATCTAATTTTTACAATGATCTAAACATACTAAATACAAACTGAGGTCTTCTTGTAGAACTCCTTCTCCAAGTCGACTCGATCCAAACGCGATCCAACGAGTTTGACTCCAACCGAGTACTTGATGCGATCTTGACGCTCGAGCTCTTGAATCTACATGTATAAGCTCCAAAATTCTTTGTTGAAGCGAAACACCTATTAATATCTTGATCAATATCTGAAACTAAATATCACAAGATTATTAATAAACTATAACTACATGAGTTAATCATCATCAAAACTAGAGTGATGGGCCTCTGGGCCAACATGTTGATGATACGAAGGAATCCGAGATCATCATCCAAAGTTCGGAGTAAATTATTGTCACTGCTTAGGCTGCTATTGTTAGGGAGCAAGCCTTGATTCAAGTCAATGAGCAGAACCTTGCTGTCGCTAGAAAAAAACTAGAAGAGCCAGAAACTGCCAAGATACAAGTTCAAGAAAACCTTGCTGCTCATTCCTCCAGGTTGGAGTCTCTTCAAACACAGCTGGCTATGAAAAGATTCTTGTCAGAGAAAGAGTTGCAGGTTCAGGCTTTGGCGGAAGCCGAGAAGGCACGTCAGCAGGGGATGCAGCGTCTCCTGGAACGGATCCATTCTTTAGCGGAACAGGATTATTAGCCTCCTTCTCTTTTTGTATTTCCCCATTTTTGCATAACACTCAATTTTTCAATAAGAGAGTGTTTATGTTACGTTTATCATTTTTGAATCAAAGTTATCAAATTCTTGTCTCGTCTTTATCCTTTCTTTGTCTTTGAGAATTAGACAGACTCTTTGTTGCTTCGATCAACTCAGCTTTCATAGTCGCAACCCTTGACTGGTTGTGGAGACTCAGTCCTTAGTCGTTTTGTTAGGACACGCCATGAATGGTAAACTCAGGCTGCACTGAGTTCATGATTAAGACGCGGCTCTCATTTGTAGTGGAGACGCGGACAAGAGAAACGCGACACAGTTATGGCTCATAAGACAGACGCGCGAATCTCAGCTGTTTGGCAGGGATGCGGATCTGGCTCAAGAGAGACGTGACTCTGGCCCCTTGAGAGGACGTGACTCTAAACACGAACCTGTGTTCTTGATAAAGGGGACGTGGCCTTCAGGTTTGTGAAAGGACACAGACTTATGGACGCGGCCTTCAAGTCTTGTGAATGGACGCGAACTTCAGGATGCAGCTCTTAATTATCATGGAACGTGGTCCCAGCTCGCTGAGGAGACGCGACTTTGGATCATTAAGAGAACACGACTCTGGATCGCTTAAGGAGACGTTGTTGTGGTTTCTTCCGTTAGACAAAAGGAACGCGACCCTCAGGTCTATGACAGATCGCGGACTTATGGACACAGCCTTTGCGTCTGTGCAAGAACGCAAACTTCAGAACGCAGCCTTCAAGTCTTATGAATGGACGTGAATTTCAGGACGCAACTCTGAATTATCGTGGAACATGGTCCTAGATCGCTGAGGAGACACGACTCAGGATCATTAAGAGGATGCGGCTCTGGATCGCTTAAGGAGACGCGGGTTGTAGTTTCTTCTGTTAGACGAAAGGAACGCAGCCCTCAGGTCTATGAAAGATCGCGGATTTATGGACGCAGCCTTCAAGTCTTGTGAATGGACGCGAACTTTCGAACGCTGCCTCCGAAGAGTCACATGCAATCCGTTTTAAAGATCTTGTTGGATCTTTTAATGCCAAGTCGGTGTTGAGGTTGGGGACTTGTGTCATTGGTGTTTCCCGGAGTAATAATCCACGTGTCACCTTCGCGTTGGATTTGATGCCGTGCAGGCATTAACGCTCATGGCTTTGATTTTTATGCTATTAATTATAAGCCTTATGGCTTGCCTATAAATAGGTCTCAGCCTCTTAATAGTCTTTTATCTAGACTGTTTTCCTTTGTGAGCATGCGCTCTGAAGGATTTCGTCTTGATTGTCTATCTTTCCTTCAAGGGCATGTGTTCTGATGAACAACGAGAGCTCAAAGTTTCCATGCTTTCCTTCAATCTTCTCTGAAGATTATCACTGTCAAGTGATTTCAAGATAAAAAAATATTGCTTTAAGTGCTCTTACGGCTGCGCCTTGATGAATAAAGCCCAATTTCTAAACCGCAGCTTGACAATGAAGTCCAACTTCTAAAGAATTCTTCCTCGGGTAGGAACTATCTTTTGCCATGAAATATTTAGTCCCTCTAAAGTTCTTTCTCCCCGTCCACTGAAGAGATTCTATCTCTTGATTTCCTCTTGAAATCTAATTGATGCGCCCGTGTTCGGTAGATGCGCCTTTCAGACTTCTTGATGAAACACGTGCTTATTGACTTTAAAATCTAAGTCTCAAGTTCTTCAAACACGAGTGTGATAAACTCTGCGTTTGGATCTTGAAATACGAGCTTTGTATATGAAGCTCGCGTTTGGAGTTCTTGATTTAGAGAATTCTAAGTCTGCCTTTTTGAGACACCTGGACGCGGATGTGGTAACCCCTGCGTCTCAGTCGCGAATGTGACGAACTCTGTGTCTTGAAGTTACCTCGGGAAGCTTTTAAGATACGCGTCTGCGTTCTTGATTTATGCCTCGCGTCTCACATCTTGGACGCAAGTCTAAAATCAGACTGTGTTTGGACCCATATTCTCTGCATCGGTTAACTCTGCGTCTGGAGTTCATGATTTAAGTCTCGCGTTGCGCCTCAGATTTTTTTTTGTTCTTGTCTTCACAGAATTTTAACCTTCGAGTTTTTGTTCCTTGCAGGTTCTGGCAGCCTTAGTCAGTCTTCTGCGTCTTTGCTGGGCTCATGGGAGAACATTTCGGCCGGCCATCTTGTTCGATTGGCGGGCACTCCGAGAGTCACAGTTCCTGTTCATGGGCAAGCTTGGTTCATGGGAGACTATTTGGACTGGCCCATTTGTTCGATCACTTGGAAAATCAGAGCTCCTATACATGTGCGAGAAGGATCCGCGCAGTTACTGATACCCGTCAAGGCCTTATTGGACATGACGCACCAGCAATGCCCAGGGTTCGTCATGATCATAGTAGGTATGGTGACGGGTATGGCGGCTTTGAAGGCCACAGGAAAGAGGACGTCACCAGTAAGGTCTCGGATCCTCCTTTTGCCAATTTTGATTAAGGAAGATCCAACTTTCTGGTGGCAAAATCTGCCATTAAGCGAAGGATTATGGCCCACACCAGTTGGTCGGGTGGAATCAGAATGCTCCCCTACATTTCGACCTCGAGAAACACTATTATTCTTAACTAGAGATGAGCTTCTTCAATCTTTACATCATGCATCATGATGTAACCAGCACTCGATCGGCTCAACATTGATCGACTGTGATATGATCCAGTGAAGGAAGAAAGAAGCTCCTCTTTGGCGTTCTTCCAAACATCTTAGAAATAGAGAGGTATAGATGTTTTGAGGAGTGAGTGCGACCTTTCACTGAGCGAGAGGGACTTCTTTGTACTCCTTTGTTGTAACACTCAATCTTATAGTATAAGAGAGAGTTTTGTATCACTTTCATATGTTTGAATATCAATAAAAGTGACATTTTTTTTGTCTTCTTTCATGTCTTGAGTTCCTTTTTGCATTGAAAATCAGACAAATAGAAGTAGTAACTCTTGATTTGCTAGAAATGTGTAATTTAACTTAGCAAGTCAAAGTTAGGGAAAATTTTCATTTTAGGAATTTAAGATTACTGTCAGAGGTGTGATATTAACTTGATATGAATGGGATAGTTTCTGTGGACTTGCCAATCCACGGATGAGAATGACAAGTGAAGTTTTCATCCCCACGGAGGATAATAACTGAGTATTCATCAGAGATTTAGTATTAACGTAATTAGGCCTCAGCTGGGAATTTGATGGAAACACTGTTAAAGGTGTAATATTAACCTAACAGTGCTTTTAAGTAGACCTGCTATTTCTGTTGACGAGAATAACAAGTGAGACTAGACACGTTGGGGATCTAGGAGAATTTTTACCATTAGAGGTGTAATATTAATTTAACGGGTTGAATCAGATCTTATCAGAGGTGTGGTATTAACTTGACAAGAATGTGAGATAGAGGTGTGATATTAACTTGGCTCAACGGGAATTCAGCTTCATTTGGGAAAACTGAAAACGTCACTGTCATAGTGTAGTGTTAAACTTGGCAGTGAAGGTAATGCTAGAGGTGTAATTTTGAACTTGGCATTAGTCATCTCGACTTTTATAGGGAAGTTCGAGAGAAAGTCATTGTCATAGGTGTATTGTCGAACTTAACAATGAACTGGACGCTAGAGGTGTGATGTTAAACTTAGCATCGCTCATCTCAACTTCGATATGGAAGCCTGAGGGAAAATGACTGTCAGAGGATTAATATTGAACTTGGCAGCAACTTAATCACTATTAGAGGTGTGGTGTTAAACTTAACAGTAATTTGTCAGAGGTGTAATATTAACATGACAGGAGTTGATTTACGATATGAGCAATTCTGAGGACTTACCGTTCTATTAATGAGAATTGGCAAGTGAAATTTGAAATGTCTGAGGTGTAGTGTTAACTTGACAAGGATTGAGTTGCGATATAAGCAATTTTGAGGACTTGCAATTCTATTGATGAGAACTAACAAGTGAAGTTTGAAATATCAGAGGTATAGTGTTAACTTGACAGGAATTGATTTGTGAAATGAGCAGTTTTGAGATCTTGTCATTCTATTGATGAGAATTGGCAAATGAAGTTTGGAATGTCAGAGGTGTGTGTTAACTTGACAAGGATTGAGTTTCGATATGAGCAATTTTGAGGATTTGCCATTCTATTGATGAGAACTGTCAAGTGAAGTTTGAAATGTCAGAGGTGTAGTGTTAACTTGACAGGAATTGATTTGAATATTATGAGCAGTTTTGAGATCTTGCCATTCTATTGATGAGAATTGGTATGTGAAGTTTGGAATGTCAGAGGTGTAGTGTTAACTTGACAAGGATTGAGTTGTGATATGAGCAATTTTGAGGACTTGTGACTCTATACAAGGGAGAAACAAGTGAAGCTAATACTCACTGGGGATTATTGAAACTTTCCATTGTCAAAGGTTTAGTATTAAACTTAACAATGATTGAGTTTGTGGACCTATTACTCTATAAAAGAGAATTGGTATGGGACTTTGGTAGAAAATAAAATGAGTTGTCAGAGGTGTAATATTAACGTGACAATCATTGATTTCCTGGGGACAGGGGAAATCTGGTTTGTCAGAGGTTTACTGTTAACGTGATAGGTCCCAACTCATTTCATTAGATAAATGAATCCAGGTATTTTTGTGGCCATACTATTCTGTGGAAGAGAATTGGCAGGAGATTTTGGAGGAGAAGATGGGACCAAGTCCCTTAGGCTTTTTAGCAAACCCTCAGCTATCACAGATTTAGTGTGCCTTGACCAACTATCGTTTGAGTTAGGCTATCCATGCTATTCCCCTCAGTATGATGAGTTATCGAAGACTTATATTGGACTTCAAAGCCAACATTTTCCTCTATCCTTAGCTATCGAAGGCGTCGGATGTCCATAGGTACGCTAGAGAAGAGTAACAAGGGTAAAACTGAAGTATTGCATTTTGCTTCTTCTTCAATATTTACATCATGCATCATGATGTAACCGGTGCTCGATCGGCTCGACGTTGATCGATCATGATGTGATCTAAGGGAGGAAGAAAGAAGTTCTTCTTTGGCGTTCCTCCAAAGAT
The DNA here is from genome assembly GCA_038442645.1 of Agave tequilana. NCBI lineage: Eukaryota > Viridiplantae > Streptophyta > Magnoliopsida > Asparagales > Asparagaceae > Agave > Agave tequilana. Next base: position 140,460 of record JAVJIF010002542.1, on the reverse strand, counting down.
CTTGAATCTAGAGTTTTGATCAGATGTGAAGTATTAGCCTGATCAAGAGAAGAATGTTATCAAGGATAGTATTTCTTCAAGAATTTGCCGTTGATTGGCATCATGAGCGTATCGCCATTTGGGGTTATAAGGCAGTATGCTCCATTTGAGTAGACTGACTCCACTACAAATGGTCCTTCCCATTTAGGTTAAAATTTCTCTTTTGTCTTATGTGTCATTACCATGGGTCTTCTAACAGCTAAGATAAGGTCACCTTTCTTGAAAGTCTCTCCTTGACTTTCTTGTTGAAGGTTCTGGCAATTCGAGCTTGATAGAGCTCGATTTGTTGTTGAGCTTGCAGGCGTTTATCATCCAAAGCCTCCAGCTCTTGGAGTCGCCGTCGATGCTTCTCCTCATTTGTCATCTCTGCTGTCAAGGTGACGCGTAGAGATGGGATCTGGATTTCTAGTGGGAGTACAGCTTCACACTCATATACCAAAGAGAACGGTGTAGCTTTCGTCGGGGTTCGAACTGTCGTGCAATAGGCCCATAAGTATTCACCTAATTTGTCGTCCCAGTCACTTTGGCTTTTCAAGACGAATTTCTTGAGAAGTTTTCCAATAGTCTTGTTGAAAGCTTCTGCAAGGCCATTAGCAGCTAGATAGTATACCGTTAAAGATACGCTCTAGATTCTGAACTTGTTGCAAAACCTTTGAATGGCTTGGCTGATGAACTGGGGTCCATTATCATGAACGATCCGTTGTAGCACACCAAAGCGGTAAATAACGTGATGTTTAACGAACTTGATCATGTCAGATGCCTTTACCTCCCTCAAGGATAGCTTCAGCCCATTTAGAGAAGTAATCGGTTATAGCTAAGATGAACCAATATCCTTTGGATGAAGGTGGGCTGATAGGGCCAACCACGTCCATTCCCCACATCTCAAATTGCCAGGTTGAAGTTGTAGAGCAAAGATGTCCTGATGCTTGATGGATGAAGTCCCCTTAGACCTGACAGGCGTGACATCGTTTGGCGTAAGCGATAGCGTCGGGGATCATCTTTGGCCAGTAATACCCCAGTCTTCAGAGTCGATCCCCAAGCTTCGGGCCAGGCTGATGAGCTCCACACATGCAGTCATGCGCTTCTTTGAATACTTCCTGTGCCTTCTTCTGTGACAAGCAGCGGAGGAGGATCCCATCATGCGATCGACGATATAGTGTTCGCATGATTGCATTATAGGAGAATTTAGAGGCTTTCCTTCTAATGGCAGCCGCCTCTTTGGGATCGTTAGGTAAAATATCGTATAGTGCGTAGTCGATATACGAGAATCGCCAGTCCCTGAGTTCTGGACCTGTTGAAGTCTCTAGAGCTTCTTTGACTTGATGGTCTCCTATCGGCTTTTGGTGGTCTTCAAAGCGAATCTTAGACAATACAAGTCATGGCTGTAGACGAGTATTTTCTCTACTACTCTAGCAGGAAGAACCAATGAAGCAGCGAGAGATGCCAGTGCATTTGCATGCGTATTTTGCTGGCGAGGTACATGGTCGATGTAAAAGTTTCTGAACCTCTCGGCCATGTAGATAGTTACATTGTTATAGGGTACTAAACCTTCATGTCTGACCTCGTACTCCCCGCGAACTTGGTTAACGATGAGCTTAGCGTCACCGTATGCTTCAAGATTTTTAACGCTAATCTCATCGGCGATTTGTATTCCGATCAAGAGAGTATTGTATTCCGCTATGTTATTGGAACATGGCTCGGTTAATGAGAATGCATGAGGGATTACATAATTTTGTGGGGAGACAAAGACTACCCCCACTCCTGCTACGACATTCCCTCTCGGACCCGTTCTTGATGCACCGTCAAAGAAGAGTTGCCACACCTGTCCTTCAAAAGATGTCAGGGTCAAACAAACTTTAGCGACCTCGTCTGGAGATCCTCATAAAGTTTAGTCTCTCTTGGATCTGGATGCTCAGCCAGAAAATCTGCCACCGCCTGTTCCTTCACGACTTTTTGCGGTAAGAATTGCATCTCATATTGAGAAAGCAATATGGCCCATTTCACCAGTCGACCATTCAGCGACGATGGCTTTGTCATAAATAACCTTAAGGGATTGACTTTTGATGCGACATGTATGGTTTGACCTACCAGGTAATGTCGCATTTTTTGGACGGCGAACACCAACGCCAAACATTCCTTTTCAATTGGGTTGTACCGATGGTTGGCTCCGATCATAGTTCTACTCAAATAGTAAATTGTCTGCTTGTGTCCCTGATCACTATTCTGGGCTAACAAAGCTCCTAAGGAATGATCCATCGCACGAACATATATCAGGAAAGGTTTCCCTGACACTGGAGCTGTAAGGACAAGTGGTTGCGTGAGGTATCGTTTGATTTCCTCCAACGCCTGTTGGCAAGCATTGTCCCAAATGTTTGAAACACCCCTCTTCATTAATCTGGCAAAGGGTTGGAATCTTCCCGAGAGATTTGAGATAAACCTCTGGATGTACGCTAATCGCCCTTGCAACCCTCTAAGCTCCCTGAGATTCCTTAGAGGTTGCATCTCCTGGACAGCGCGGACTTTCTCTGGATCGAGGTGGATTCCTTTGGATGTCACAATAAATCCTAGAAATTTACCGCAGGCTACCCCCAGGAAGAATTTAGTGGGGTTCATCTTCAGCTGACGCGCCCACATGATGTCAAATACTGTCTTCAGATCCGCTATGTGATCGCCCTTGGCACGGCTTTTTTTACTGCAATGTCGTCGACATAGCATTCCGCTGTTTTACATATGTGCTCGTGAAAAATTGCATTCATAGCCCTCTGGTGTGTTGCTCCCACATTCTTTAATTCGAAGGGCATGACAGTATAGCAGTACACCCCCAGAGGCGTCCTGAAAGATGTATTCTTTTCATCATCAGGGCACATCTTGATTTGATTGTATCCTAAAAATCCATTCATGAAGGACATCCGTTCAAACCCACACGTGTTGTCGATCATGACATGTGTAATTAAAAGGGGCAATTCATCTTTAAGACATGCCTCATTTAGGTCGCGAAAATCAATGCAAACTCGGATCTTCCCATTTTTCTTGGTAACAGGGATGATACTGGCTACCTAATCATGGTATTGTTCCTCCTGATAAAAGCAGAGTCTATAAGCTTCTTGACTTCCGACTGGATTGCTTCCATTATTTCTGGACAGAACCGTCGTTGCTGCTATTTGACAAGTTTCGCGTCCGAATTAATGTTGAGGCGATGCATAGCCACTCGAGAATCAAGCCCAGGAAAGTCCTTATAATTTCAAGCGAAAATATCTATATACTCCCGCACAAGAGATATTAGATCTTCCTTCTCAGAGGGTGATAAAATTTTGCTTATAAAGATGGGCTTAGGATTAGCCTCATCTCTCAGATTGTCTGGGTGACCTTATCCTCTGTGGGTGGTTCATGTTGTTCGAAGCAAATATCCCAGAGAGTGTTTAGGTGTTCGATCCAAGGATCTGTATCTGACTGGATCATTTCTTCATCTCCATCTTCCAGGCGGCTTGTTGAAACCATGTTTACTGAAAGTTCTTTGAAGATGCTGCCGACACTGACATCTGACTCCCATGATGACGTGCCCAATGAGTGATTATTGTATAATGACTCTTCAGACTCAGAGGCTGACGGGATTGGAGTTGACACATAGCCTAACCCCCTGCGAGTTCGATGATAATAATCATGGGTCATCCCTTTTGGAATGAAGGACCTAAGCAGTGTTCTCCTTCCTTTGCCAAAGTTCAGGCCAGGACCATTCGTTAAATCATACACCATGTTTATATCATTTTGAGTACATTTGGATCATAATGGGCAAATTGAGGGGATTCATCCTCGCTTTCTGAGTCTTCAAGAGGCGTCAATTCGGACTTGATTCTTTCGAAAAGAATTATTTTTTGACCTTTGCGTCTTGCTAGGACCATGAATAATAATTCTTGTACATCACTGACGTCTCGATATGTCATGAGGGATGACCTTACCGGTACATGTAATGATGTCATAGCACCTATTGCCGACCAGGGGTCATCATCTACATCGGTACTAGTGTCCGATGGCACAGAGTCAGAAGCAAACACAGAAAAGTAAGCCAAATCTAACTCTTCATTAATATACCACTCGCCTACATCATTAACGGGGTTATTGATATCAATCTTATTAATGCTCGTTACAAATAGGTTCAGCTCCAAAGACATTCTTCCTCTGCCTCTGGTTCAGTGTCAGCTTCATTACCAGAGTCTGGTTCCTCTGGCTGTGGATTCTCGTTCATCTTTAGAGAGTCCTGATATAGGAGGGAGTCTGTGAAATAGTTCTCTACCCCTTGAACAGATGTCTTTTGGCGATCAACGTTCAGACTTTCCATCTCCATCAATATACTTCATGACTTAATGGAAAGTAGAGGGGACGATGGAGTTACGATGAATCCACGGTCGTCCTAGCAACAAATTGTATGAAGTGTCAGCGTCAATCACATAGCACATCACTTCAGATCTCAGATCTCCAATCTAACATTTGAGTTTGATCTCCCCAATGGGCGCGTACCATTAGCGTTGAAACCATAGATGGTAGTCTGGGTGGCGCTCAATCAGTAGGTGGGGATCCCTAAATGCTGCATGATCCAGTGAGGCATATGCTCAATGCGGATCCTGAATCTACCTGAATGCAGCTCACTTCAGATGATCCAATATACCCTGTGAAGTACAAGGGCCTATCATGTTTCCCCTTAACCTGCATGTCGTTTGGCGTGAAGATAGTGTAGGGGGCATTTTAAGAGGCGTGGAGACAGTCTTCCTTATGTTTCTCTTGTGGCTAAGCAGGGACCTGGATCATGAAGACCTCAGCATCGGCTAGAGCTTCTCTCAGAGCTTCTCTTGTTGACTTCGATAGTCTCAGGAGCTCATAAAGGGTGATCCTAGCCGGGATGTTAGCCAGTTGAGTCAAGACATCTAAGCGGTAAGGTGCTGAAGTTTCTTCTGCTTTGTCCTTCGGGAGAGCTTTGGAATACCAAAGCTCTTTCTTCTTCTCCACGGGTTGCTTCGCAGAGGGCTTGGTTGGCTCCGGAGTAAGTCTAGGCGTATTTGCCACTAACTCGTCATACTTCTTTAAGTACGACTGTTCCGAACGAGTTTTGGCCACGAGTGGTGCATTCAGCTCTGAGGCAAGGATGATCGTCTCCTCCTCTGAGTCGATTAGTGAAGGGACATTGGTTTTTGCTTCCCGAAAAGAGGCACACACCACATTACAGGGCGAAGCTCTTGCTTTGCCTTTGGACTTCCTGTGTGTAAAAGAAGTCCGCTGTTGGCCTTCCACAAGGTCAGGATGAACCCACATAATTTCTCCCTGAGGTGTAGGGACAGGTACAAGACCTTTCTCTTGCTGGTGATGCGGGTCTGTATTGATCATCCTTAGTTCCCCTTTCGGGATGGGAACTACTCCGGCCGGTGTTGGAGGCTGGTTTTCGATTTGTAGAAATAACGTCATGTTAGCCGTCACTTTCTTCTGTTCTGGACGGAGCTTGAGTACTTTCGCATTGATCAGAGCTTGAAGAATATCTTTAAAGATATAATAGCTCTTGGTGGGGTGCCCCAGCATCCTATGATACAGGCAAAAGTTGGGATTGTCGGTCTTGCCGACCTTCTCAGGACGTCTGGCTTCAGGAAGCTTTAATCTGTTGCTCTTATTGAGTAGCTTGAACAACAAATCAACGTGCTCGTCCTTGAAGGGTACTGCCTGTTGGCGCGCGACTGACTTGAAGAACCATCCCCTCTGGTTGGTTGCGGTTTAACGGGAGATTTCGTCTCTGTCGCCAATGTGTCATTCCTTTTTGATTGGAAAGACACTTCTGGCGCGCGCCTTGTCGACTTTTTGGTCTGGGCTTGTTTTCTTTTACCCTAACCCTGGCGATAATTTCTTCAGTCTGTTCACCTTGCTGGACCAATTGCTTCCAGATGCGACTTTCGGCAACTACTATTTGAGCTAGGAGTGAAGTTTGCAAATTATGACGGCATGTTTCCACCAGGGTGGCCTGGGTCATACAGCTAGGACATCGAAGTGCCATATTCTGAAATCTTTCCACATATACTTTGACTGACTCTCCTTTTCATTGCTTTGTTGCTAGGAAAGTTGACATGGTAACTTCCGAGTCGTCTTCGAAGAAGCGTGTAAGGAAGAGCTTCTCCAAATCACCCCATTTTTGATGGAGTCTTCACGGAGTTTCATGAACCATTCGAAGGCGAGTCCCTTTAGAGTAACGATGAACAAACATGCCAGTATGGCATCGTTATCTACTACATTCCCAATTTGAGACTTGAAGTAGTAGATGTGTTGGTTCGGTGACCCTTTGCCGTCAAAGACCAGTAGAGTCAGGGCTTTAAACTTGGGAGGGTATGGGATAAGATCCCATTCTGCCGGGTATGGCCGGACTACTCTTGCTTCTTGGAGGCCTTTTCGATTGGTAAGGGCTTCCAGATGCTGCTCTAATTTATTCATTCTTTTAGAATGAATACCCCCGTTCTCTGGATTGCCTCCCTCTTTAGATGAGGATTTAGACAACTCAAAGTTGGACTGTTTCTCCTCTACTATGTGCACAAAAGATGAGCTTTCCCCTTCCTTCTGCTTGCCTTTAGACTTTTTAGAAGAAGTTTGGGTCTTCGACTTCTTCATGTCTTCGAGTAATTATGCAAGCATCTTCTTGAGAGTATCGATAGATCCTTTTTGGGCGCGAATTATATTGAATTGTTCCCTCTGGACCTGGGCTTGCTATTCTAAACGCCTGGTCGTCTCCTCGGGAGTGTTTGCCATATACGCAAAGGCTTCTTTCTCTACAGAAGAGTTTGAGGCCTGGGATTCTGTGGTGGCAGAGTGTGATTCACTGATTTCAATGCCCAGGGCTAGGGCATTGACTTCAATGCGAGTATGCTGGTACACTCCTTCTGGTTCCGTATCAGATTCATCAGAGCTGACTGCCGATTGTTTTCCCTACTTCTGCCTGGTGTAGTGCTTGGACCTGCCATGTTTGTAGTGACTTCGGGGTACTCCGTGTCAGAGAAGGTTCCCCTTCTGTGAGAATGATGCCTTTTAGCTGATCGGGAGGTTACAGTTAATCGTCTGAATACCAACTGCTTGCCCACATGTGAACTACAACCATATTCAGATAGTATTGCTGTGATGAGCCGTTCACAGCAACAGGATATAGCAATCTGATTAGCACTCTTTTTCTTTGTCAAGTAGTCTCTTAAATCTGTCAGAGGGGAGTCAAAGAGACTAGCCTCAGATTTTTGAGGGCTTTTCAGCTTTTGAGAGCCATCCTTGCGTCGCAACTCTGAAACACAGGGTTTAGAAATGCGGAGCTCACGTTCTGTAGAACAGACGCGGCTGTCGCATTTTGGTTTTGAAACGTGGGTCTCGCGCCTCCGCTGAGAAGAGACGCAAACCTCGCGTTACTGATTGTCGCATCTGGCTAGCGACACCTGAGAAACATGTACCTCCTAAGTCCCGCGTTGGTCGTAGAGATGCGGGTCTCATGTCTCTGGGGAGAGGCATGAACCTCGCGCTGCTGAATATCGCATTTGGGAAGTAAAGCCTCAGAAATGCAAGCCTTTTGAGCTTCGCGTTTAGGTCTCCAAACGCGAACTTTGTGCGTCTGACGTAACTCAGAAGAGACATGGTCCTGAACCTCACGTTCTGCATCTGCTAGACAGATAGTTATTCCAGCTTCTTGTAGTTGATACGCGCGTCGACTCTGTCGGCGTTCAGCGTTCCGGTTACGCCATACGGGTTGTTAGAAATCCCTAGCAATTTGAAGCTGAGGAAGAGGATGGGCATGAGCGGACTGAACATCAACAACGTTGACCTCGCGGGTCTCATGGGAGACATTGACGCGGGGCTTACATGTGATACACCCGGCCACGATGTTCTCTGCGCAGATTGCAGTCGGGGAAGCCTTTGAAGGGACCTGAGAGCGGATCCCTGAGGAGACTTTGCGGTACTGCCGTGCCCTAGGGCACTTGGAGCCAGAAGAGAGAAACTCTTTAGACTTTGCCTGGTCGAATTCTACGACAAGCGATTCGACCATCTTTCCCATGTAGGTGACGTCACCTTGCGCCAAGACTTGCTCATCAGTAGAGAAAGTTATCCCCAGTGGAGTCGCCATCTCTTATTTGATGGGAAAAGTTTGAGGGCGTGTAAATTCTTTGTTTGACTGTAAAGAAAATTACAACAACAATCAAAACTTTCGATTATAAAAGAGAAGATATTCAAGTTTAAATCTTCTCTTTGTTTAATACTAGGTTCTTGATGTGGCGGTGGAAAGTGAATCTTATTTTCCGTTGACCGGGTGAGCGTCACAGTACTTTGGGAATCTTCTCTTCGGATTATGGACGGAGTAGCACAACTCCTGTCTAATAAAATCTCAAAGAGATTTGAGGCAAAAAATAAACTTGTACCCAGCAAGTTGCTAGAAGAGTTGAACTCTTAAGTATTCTCAGCTAGAAGTTCTGATCAAGTTCTCTGAAAATTGACCAAAACTCTTTTTTTCCCTCTCCCTTCTTCAGTAGCAAACTGAACTATTTATATGGGTTTCAAGGGTAGAACTGTCCCCTAAAAATACTCCATAATGGGGGTTAACTCTCTCATTACGTGGGCAGTAATTGACCCAATAATAAGAGCAGTTATAACAGAGACGCAGGGTTCCTCTATAGTTAAAACGCGGGCTTAGAGCCTCGCGTTTAGCCGTCGAGATAACGCTTGAGCTTCGCATATGAGCTTCTATGTCAAGCTTTATGTGAGACAAGGGCTTTAGGTTTGGCGTCTTGGTCATTACGGTGAAGTAGAGATGCGGGGTTTCGACCATCACGTCTTGGTACTGCAGTAATGCTGAGACGCGGCCTTCAGACTCTGTGTCTTGGTAGCAATGTTGAGACGCGGGTTTCAACCTTCACGTCTTGGTGCAGCGCTAGTGGCTGTGAGTAGCCTTGCATCTGGAGTTTGCTTTATGATGACTTGTCCTCAGTGATTTTTGGACAGTCTATAGACACATGATCCAACACTGACTCAGGAAAGTGATTAAAATCGGGTAAAAATATCAGAGTTAATATTGAGTCAAGAAGTGAAATTGAATTGCCATGTTGAGGTTCAGGGTCACATGCATGCTCAAGTTCAATTTCAGAAAAGAGATAACTTGCCAAAATGTCAATGTGGTTCTCAAAACTTGGAGTTTGGTGAAGTTCAAATGGGTGTGCTGAAATTGAATCTTAGTTTTCAAAACAACATAATTCTTCGGTCCAATTGATAGAGTTAGAGATATAAGGATTGATTAAAGGTTGATAAGAGAGAATTTTCTCACTCCTATTGACCAATTCACTCATTATTGAGTCTAACCTACTGATAGGCTGGGTAATAGAATTTTGAGTCTGAATCATATTTTCTATAGTCTATGCAATCGGTTCTTCTGAAAAAGTGAGTATAGAAGTCGATTTTGGAAAGTGTGGTAAAATTGTGAGTCCATCAAAATTTGAGATTGTTGCTCGGACTCATGCAAGACTTCCGTACTCTTTTCTATTTTTTTATAGTTGGATGTTCTGAAAAAGAAGTATGTGAAGCTTGGTTATGAAAAAATGGTGAGTCCAACATATTTTGAGATTGTTGCTCAGACTCACTTAAGAGTTTCATACTCTTTTCTAGGATCGATGGTTATTCATTTTGAGTAAGTAGAACTAGAAAGAATAAGTATGAACCTTGAAATTGTGGTTGAAATGGTAAGTCCAACATGTTTTAAGATTGTCGCTCGAACTCACGCAAGAGTTCTATACTCGTGTCCAAGACTAATGGTTGGTCATTTTGAAGAGGTGGGACTGAGTATGAATCTTTAAATATAGTGGAATTGGAGAGTCTAATATTTTCTGAAATTATCTCTTGGCCTCCTGTATGGCTTCTATACTCTTTTCTAACTCAGATATTTCTTCCAAGGGTTGTTGTAGAAGAAGAGTATATGAAGTATGATGCGGAAAGGACTGTGAAGATTATGAGTCGAGCTTGTTTTGTAGGGACTCAAGCACGGCTTGTACGGCTTCCATACTCTTTTCTAATTTAGATTTTTCTTCATTTGATTGTTGTAGAAAGGAGTATAAGAAGCTTGGTGTTGGAAAGACTTTTAGTCGAGCGCATTTTGACATTGTTGTTGGAACTCAAGCATCACTTCTAAGACTTCTATACTCTTTTCTAACACAGATTTTTCTTTAATCGGTGGTTCTGAAAAACTGTATATGAAGCAAAAGAGGGATATGATTGTGGATAAGGTGATTGAAAGTTTGACTCAAGGGAGATGAATCCCCATTGACTCTATGAAGAGTGAAAATTATTTTGAAAATTTTGATTATTAGAATAGGGATATGGATATATTGAGTCAGATAAATCCAATCCGGCCTATTTGATTGGTTCATGCTATGCAAAGCTAGGTCAGAGTTATCCGAGTCAAATGAGGTCTGAGTGAAATATAGATTCATATTAAGATTGAAAAAAATGTTGTTGTTGAAATTCATTTCACAAACACAAACAAAAAAGAAAAGAAAGCAACAAACAAACCAAGGAATGAAAAATCAAAACAAGCCTATACTAGTGTTGACTTAAACCTAAACGACTCCTAAATGGTCGACTGTCCAGGAGAGGGATATTGCAATATTGGACCATGAGTTAATCAGCCAGGTAGGGAAAAATACGGTGGGAGATATCCGTGCGTAAGCAACGAGCCTTAATTATGCCAAACCACAGAATTCTCGAGGCTTAACCTCTTAATCCCCAACCTTAGACAACGATTTGTCAAGAGTTTGGTACTAATAACTTCCTCCCGAATTCAATCTCTTAATGAGTTTGGATGTCTCTAGGGGCCAACATCTATCAAGTTTTATTTAGGCTTGGGTTGTGTGAGTGGGGAGGTGATTTTTAGGTTAAGGGAGGGTAATGACTTCCCCACCTTATCTTGTACTGGTTTTGCCCTTAAGTTCAATTCGTGCAAATGTGCAATATAGAAAAGAATAACACACAAAGTGAGTAAATTATTCACGTATTTGTCCTATGCTATATGCAATATCATATGTACACCTCAGTTCGGATCACAACAACAGAATAAAATACAGTATATTGAAATGAAATTTGACACATGCCTACGATGCAAATATCAAAACCATTTTAAAAGCATCTAATTACTGATTTTAGTTCTTAATTATTGCAGTGTTCAGGCAAAATTATAGAAATCAGAAGTAGAATACAGCAATATATAACAATTGGAAGTTCCCTGCAAAAGATAGGGCCCTGAAACCAAACTAATGACGCATTTCACGGCCTTCTAGGCTTGGGCGCAGTAATTAAGTAGAAGTAGCCTCCCTGCTTTTGAGAACAGGGAGCTACAGGGAGGTATTAGTTTCTGCAATGTCCAATATTTGCAAAAATTAACCAGCACACCAAAATAGAGAAGAAAATGTTAACAAAAATGTGAGTTCAAACCATTCCCATCCCTGGCAACGTTGTCAAAATTTGATCATACGTTTAGCGTGCATGAAAATGTGTGTCTTAGAAAATCAGCATTTTAAGTATGGTGCTTTGGCTCCTCGATACTTTCATTATAGCATATAGGTTATGCGGGTCGAATCCACAGGGATGGGAGGCGATAGAAGCTTTAACATTCATTCATATTATTTTTTAACAAGTTCTTCTTTGTTAAAGAAAGAGAAAAGAAAATAAAAAGAAAACTAGAAGTGATGGGTGAGGAAGCCGATGAAAACGGCGAAGCAAAAAGAAGTTGGTTTAGAATTGGTGAAGGAAAAACAAGAAAGAAACAAAGTGGAAAACTTTTTGAAGTGATTTAGAAAGTAGTGTTAAAAACAAAATAGAAAAGAGATAAAGTTTGTGATAGAAAATTAAACATAAGTATAGAAAATTAAACATAAATGTTGAACAAAGAAGAAGAAAACATCGACAAGAAAATGATAAAAGGGTTTTGAAATTGGTTTTGAAAACAAGAGAAAAAGAGAAAAAAATTCATGGCTACTAACTACTGAGTACCCCACTAATCATGCTATCCTCTTAGTGATAGTTGTCTCACATGGATCCTTGGTCATCACTAATTCTTGATTTCTTCAAGAGATGTATCAAAGTATGACACATGAGATTGTTCTTCACATTCAAACTTGCATCAAGAACAAGCTAATTCAAATATTAGATCATTAAAATCGTTAGAAGTAAGCATGAAATAAGAGAGTTAGATTGTTAGCAAGTTTGATGTTAAAACCCATCATTCGAGCTATCTATGGCTCTTGCAAGATCAAAGCCTTATAGAGGCTATTAGATTCATGCGGATTATTGATCGGGGAAAACCACGCACAAAAAGTGTATGTTTTAAAATCGATATTTAAAGTGTGTGTGCTTTGGCTTCCTCGATACTTCCGTTATAGCATATAAGCTAAAACGAGTCGAATCCACAAGGACGGGGGCGATAGAAGCTTACACGGTATGTTCACGTGTATGTTAACGGTTCTTCAATGTTTGAAAGAATCAAAAGAAAAGAAAGAAAAGAATGAAAAGAGAAGTGCGGTGAAATATGAAGAAGTGGGAAACATAGAAAAGAATGGTTTTTGTAGTTTAGTTTTTATATCTAAAATAAAGTGAAAAAGAAAGAAGACTCATGGCTACTAACTACTAATGACTCCACCAACACGCTAACCTCTTAGTGATAGTTGCCTCACATGTATCATTGGCCATCACTGGTCCTTGGTTCAAGAGCGATTCAAAGCATGGCTCATATGTAACTCATCACAATCCAACTCAACAAACAAGTGCAAGCTACACTTAAACCATCAAAACTAAAAGTAAGCATGGAGTAAAGTAATATTAGCTTGTTAGAGAGTTAGGAAGTTAGAGTGTTGATCCATCATCATGAGCCATCAATGGCTCTTGCAAGAGCAAGGTCAAGTAGAGGCTATTAGATTCATGTGGATTATCAAATAAGAAGTTAGACTAGTTGGTGGTTAGTAGTTAGTTGCCATGAGAGAAAAGACTAGCTAAACATGTAAAAGAAGTTAGATAGAAAACAAAGAGAGGTAAAGAGAGCACCTTTCATAGCTTGTCACCTTCTATTACAAGCACTCTTGCATTCCACTCATGTATCACTCTTTCTCCTAATACAAGATCTAAAATAAATAGAAAATACAAAGAGGAAGAAGAAGAACTAACCTAACCTAAACTAAACTACAACATGGAATGAAAAACTATCCTAAACTCTGTATATCTTTTGCTCTGAAACCCCAGGGGGTATTTATAGGCACCAGGGGAACGGGGGCTAGGGGACAACCCCTGGCCCGAAGCCAACCGCGCGCCGCGGCCGTACGGCCGCTAAAATGCGGCAAGAGCCGCGTTTTCGCGGCCATGTGATGGCCGCGCGCGGGGCTCTTCGAGCCGCGCGTTGTCCCGTCTGTCCCCTGTCAGGTTTTGGTCCCGGTTTCTGATTTGCAGCCCCTGGTTTTGACAGAATCAACCTCCTAGGTCAATGGCTATCTTAATAGGCCTTTAATCACCAATTAAATGGTGATTTAGGGTCTTCTTCTTCACTACACACCATGGACTTAGAATCAAGCAAGCAAAGCTTTATTAGCAAAATTTAATACGAAATAAATGTGAAAATGTGATAAAAACTATGCAAAATTAGAGACTAATCACACCCCCACACTTATCTTTTGCTCGTCGAGCAAAACAAAAGAAAGAAAATTATTACACCACTTTCGCAGGAGATGCGATTGCACTGAGCATGTACAACAAGCCGTTAAACTTCTAAGTTTCCCCTAGAGGAGGAGTTTTGTCTCCTGAGGGTTTTTAGCGGATTACACCCACAAAATTCATAAAGAAAGAAATCAAATATTAGTATTTTTGAAAACACATTTTGAAATAGAGAAAAGTGTTGAAGTATTTTTGTGAAAATATAAGTGATCCAAGGTCAGAGGTTAACCAAAAATTGTTCTTTCTTAAACTAAGTCAAAATGCAAAAAATCTTGTTCTAAATTAAATGTAAGAATTTAAAATTGAATTGATTCTTTGACCTTCATAAAACTCTTAGAAAAATATGCACTTTGTGAACTGTGAAGATTTTTGGGATATTGACTCAAGCTTTCATGCCATTTATTTATATTATTATATATATATTTCTTTTTTTCCTCTTAGTTTTCTTAGGCTTTCTTATTTACCTGAGTAGTGAGCCTTTAGCTGGTGACTCCCAAACCAGATGGTCTTAGGGCATCAGATGAGAAAACATCCATCGGACTTAAGGACTCGAGTAAACAAGGCCACAAAACTAAAGGGGATTATTTTATTTTTGTCCACCATTTTAGGTGTGAATAATCATGCTTCCTGAGACATAATTACCCAACTTCAATAAGTGATTTTTATCATTTTTTTAAATATATTTTTATGGCATTTCTAGTCTTTGTTTCAATCTCAAAAATTGTGTAAGTGTGAAGTGCATAAATCTAAGACAAAAAATTCAAGATCAAATTATCTTTTCAATCTTACTTTCTTATCCTAAAATTTAAACATGATCTATTATTTTGACTTCGTTTAAAAATTCATAATTTTAGGTCTTCCTAATTCCTAAGATAATCTTAATTTTCTTAAAAATGGATCAAAACTATTTCTCTTAAATCAAAAAGTTTTGTAAAAAGAAAAGAAAAGAAAAGAGTTTTTATAATTTTTTTAATTAAAAAGAAGTGTAAAAGAAAGAAAATGTAAAACTAACTATGTTAGTAAACCCCCCCCCCCCACACACTTATCTCAAGCATTGTCCTCAATGCATCGTGAATGTGTATATACATGAAACAAATGAGAAGGGAAGGAAAATTACCTCATGGTGGTGGTTCCGGTGGTGGTCTGACTGGGCCAAGCGTTGCGATCCAACCAAGATAATGTGGCCCTGGAAGGAACCCACCAATGACCTCTCTAACATGGCCCAATGAAAGAATGATTGATTGAATGGTCTTAAAAAGTTTATCCCCATCTAATTTTCAATTTTCAAAATAATTATTGAGTCATTTTCTTCAACATTCTTGTCCAACAATGAAGTGTGATTTTGGGAGATGATGGATTTGGACTCAAACGGATCAGGAAGAAAAACCGATACCGACTCTGGAATTTGACTTAGATCAAGTCGAGATTCAAACAAGGAGTCAAAATTGGTTCAAAAATGGGGTCCAAACCAAAGAATTGATGTTCACACACTTTTTCCATCAATGAAGTATGATCATACGATATTGGTGATTCAATTTCACGGTGACCTGGTACATGATTCAATGTTAACTCCAGAATAGAGAAAAAAATCTGGTAAAGATACCGGAATCATTATTGAATCAAAAAGTGAAAAGGAATCACCAACTTGAGGTTCAGGATCACTTTCAAGCTCAAGTTTAATTTTGAGAAAAGGATAACTTGCCAAAATGTCAAGGATGTGATGTTGATCAAGTTCAGGTTGGTATGATGAAATTGAAGCTGGATTTTCAAAATGACATGATTCTTGGGTCCAATCAGTAGAGTTAGGGATATAAGGATCGGTCAAAGGTTGACAAGAAAGACTTTTCTCGCTCTCATTGATCAATTCGCTCATAAGTGAGTCTAACTTACTGATAGGCTGGGTAACAGAATTTGAATTTTGAATCATGTCTTTCATACTCTTTGCAATTGATTCTTTATGAAAAGATGAGCATGGAAGTCGATTTTGGAAATTATGGTGAAATTGTGAGTCTATCGGATTTTGCGATTGCTGCTCGGACTCACGCAAGGGTTCCATACTCAAGTCCAGTATTGAAGTTTGTTCATTTTGAATAGGTGAGACTGGAAAAGATGAGTAGGACTCTTGAAAATTTGGTTGAGACGACAAGTCCAACATGTTTTGCATTCTTTCACAAAAGACTTTCAAACGCTTTTCTAGCTCAGATTCTTCTTCAATTGGATGCTCTAGAAAAGGAGTATGTGGATTTTGATGTGGGAAGGATTGTGAATTGAGCAAATTTTGCATTTGTTATAGGGACTCTTCCATACTCCTTTCCAAATCAGATTTGTCTTCGGTTGGTAGAACAGGAAAAGGAGTATATGAACCAAAATCGGGGAATGAACTTTGTGAAAATTGTGGACAAGGCGGTTGAAAATTTGACTAGGGGGAGGTGAATCCCCATTGACTCTGTAAAGAGTTAAAATTATTTTGAAAATTATTGTCATAAGATTGAGGATATAGGTCATATTGAGTCGGATAATCCCAACTCGGCATATATGGTTGGTTCATGTTGTACATAGCCGGGTCGGAGTTATCCGAGTCAAATGAGGTCGGAGTGAAATATGGATTCATATTTAATTGAAAGAATTATTGTTGTTAAAATCCATTTCACAATATACAAAAAACAAACAAACAAACAAACAAGCAAATAAAGAAAAAGAAAACAAGCCTATGCTAGAGTTGACTTAGACCTAGATGACTCCTAACTGGGTAGACTATCCACGAGGGGTACATTGTCAGAATCTGACCACAAGTTAATCGGCCAGGTAGGGGCAAGATCAATGGGAGGTATCCGTGCCAGAGCAACGGGCCTAATTATGCCAAACCACTGTTCTTCGAGGTTTCGCCTCTTAATCTCCAACCTTAGACACTGATTTGACAAGAGTCAACTTCTAACAACTTTTTCCTTAGGTCAATCTCTTAAATGAGTCCGAGATGTCCCTAGGGGCCAACGTCAAGCAAATTTTATTAAGGCTTGGGTTGTGTGAGTGGGGAGGTGATTTTTTGGCTAAGGGAGGGTAATGATTTCCCCACCTTATGTTGTCTTGGATTTTGCCCTTAAGTTAAATTTGTGCAAGTGTGCAATATAGATAAGAATAAACACAAAAAAGTGAGTAAATCACTGAAGTGTTTATCCTAACTATATGCAATGCAATATGTACACCTCCTGCAAGATCACAACAACACAAGAATAAAATACAGTATATTAGAATGAAAATTGACACGTGCCTAGATGCAAACGTCTAAACCGTTTTAAAGCATCCAATTATTGTATTTTAATTCTTAAAATTATTTACAGTGCAAGGTAATATAAAAAAAATTAGCAGCAGAGTGTATGAATATACAAGAGTTTACCCAACCACACAAGAGAAAGTGTGGACTTCTGTAATGCTAAAAATTTAGCCTACACACCAAAAACAAAGAAGAAAGGTTAACAAAAACATAAAATCAAACAGTTCCCATCCCTGATAACGGCGCCAAAATTTGATCGGGGGAAAACCGCGCATAAAAAGTGTATGTTTTGAAATTGATATTTAAAGTGTGTGTGCTTTGGCTTCCTCGATACTTCCGTTATAGCATATAGGCTAAAACGAGTCGAATCCACAAGGACGGGAGGCGATAGAAGCTTACACGGTATGTTCACATGTATGTTAACGGTTCTTCAATATTTGAAAGAATCAAAAGAAAAGAAAGAAAAGAATGAAAAGAGAAGTGCAGTGAAATACGAAGAAGTGGGAAACATAGAAAAGAATGATTTTTGTAGTTTTATTTTTATATCTAAAATAAAGTGAAAAAGAAAGAAGACTCACGGCTACTAACTACTAATGACTCCACCAACACGCTAACCACTTAGTGATAGTTGCCTCACATGTATCATTGGCCATCACTAGTCCTTGGTTCAAGAGCGATTCAAAGCATGGCCCATATGTAACTCATCACAACCCAACTCAACAAACAAGTGCAAGCTACACTTAAACCATCAAAACTAAAAGTAAGTATGGAGTAAAGTAATATTAGCTTGTTAGAGAGTTAGGAAGTTAGAGTGTTAGATCCATCATCATGAGCCATCAATGGCTGCAAGAGCAAGACCAAGTAGAGGCTATTAGATTCATGTAGATTATTAAATAAGAAGTTAGACTAGTTGGTGGTTAGTAGTTAGTTGCCATGAGAGAAAAGACTTGTAAAAAAGTTAGATAGAAAACAAAGAGAGGTAAAGAGAGCACCTTTTATAGCTTGTCACCTTCTATTACAAGCACTCTTGCATTCCACTCATGTATCACTCTTTCTCCTAATACAAGATCTAAAATAAATAGAAAATACAAAGAGGAAGATGAAGAGCTAACCTAACCTAAACTAAACTATAACATGGAATGAAAAACTACCCTAAACTCTGTATATCTTTTGCTCTGAAACCCCAGGGGGGTATTTATAGGCACCAGGGGAACGGGGGCCAGTGGGACAACCTCTAGTCCGAAGCCAACCGCGCGCCACGGCCATATGATGGCCGTGCGCTGTCCCATCTGTTCCCTGTCAGGTTCTGGTCCCGGTTTCTAGTTTGCAGCCCCTGGTTTTGACAGAATCACCCTCCAAGGTCAATGGCTATCTTAATAGGCCTTTAATCACCAATTAAATGGTGATTTAGGGTCTTCTTCTTCATTGTACACCATGGACCTAGAATCAAGCAAGCAAAGCTTTATTAGCAGAATTTAATACGAAATAAATGTGAAGATGTGATAAAAGTTATGCAAAATTAGAGACTAATCAATTATCAAGTAAGGAGTTAGATGATTATTGGTTAGTAGTTAGATTGCCATGAAAAGAAAGATAGCTAGTCATGTTAGAGGTTCGAGAAGAAACCATGAGGGAAAGGAGGAAGCTTTCATAGATTGTCACTCTCTATTACATCAATCTCTCTCTTTCTTTCTTGAATCAACTCTGCCCTAATACATGATCTAAAACAAAAGAAAATACAAAAGAAAAGAAGAAAAAACTACACTAAAGAAGAGCTACAACTCTCCAACCTCATTTCTGGCCCAAAACATGCGTATTTATAGGCATATGAACATTTTGGAAGACGAGACAAGGCCACGCATCAAAGATCAATACGTGGGCCCACTAAATTGCCACGAAACCACGATGTTTGCCATGGTTCTGCGGCAATACCAGAGATTTAAGTCCCTGGTTTCGCTCTGATGATTCGTCCAGGTTCGAGATGCTTCTATATGTCTCTGGTTTTGGGTAAATTGGATACATATGTTTTTCAAATTCGTCCCCAATTTCTGGATCCAATGTATTTTCTACAAGCTCTCTAGCTTGTTCTCCTAGAATTGTGATCTAATGACTTGAAATTAGGTTTAATTAGGCTCTTATTTTGACTTTGCACTTGAACTCTTGATTATCTGCAAAATAAACCAATTTAGAAGCGATGTTTTATTCATAATTTGGTAGGGAAATATGATGTGTAGATGCAGAATTGGATACTAATCACCCAGTCAGGGTGCTGTTCTTCCCTGATGAAACCGGAGTCTATGAGATTTTTAAATTCCGATTCAATTGCCTTCATTATTTCTGAACGAAACTGTCATTGCTGTTGCTTGACTGGTTTCACGTCTGGATTGATGTTGAGGTGATGCATAGCCACTTGAGGATCAAGTCCGGGTATATCATCGTAGTTCCAAGTGAAGACGTTTATGTACTCTTGTATAAGATGTATTAGGTCTTCTTTCTTGGAGAGTAGTAAGCTGTCACTTATGAAGATAGGTTTGATGTTAACCTCATCTCCTAAGTTGATCTAAATCACTTTATCATCTATGGGTGGCTCACACTGCTCGAAGTAGATTTCTCAGAGAGTATTCAGGTGTTTGATTCAGGGAACAGTATCTGACTGGATCGTTTCTTCATCTTCATTTTCATCCTCTAGATGGCTAGTTGAAACCATATTCACTGAAAGATCTTCGAAGATAGCGCTGACACTGATTTCTACTTACTATGATGACATGCCTGATGAGTGACCATGATATAACATTTCCTTAGACTCAGAGCCCGATTGGATTGGAGTCAATGCGTAACCTAACCCCTTCTGAGTTTGATGATAGTAGTCATGGGCTTTCCTTTTTGGGACAAAAGATCGGAGCAGTGTTCGTCTTCCCTGGCCAAAATTTAAGTCAGACCTTTTCGTCAAGTCATACCCAATATTCTCCATCATACGATATGCATTTGGCTCGTAACAAAAGAACCGTGGGAACTTAGGATCGTTGTTCGAGCTTTCATGAGTTACTGGTTCAGACTCAATTCTCCCAAATAAAATTGGCTTTTGACCCTTGTGCTTAGCTAGTACTTCAAAGAAAGCTCCTTGAGCATCACTGGTCTTTCGTGCACAATAAAGAATGAAATTATTGGTGCATGCAATTATATCAGAGCATGTACAACTGACCATTGGTCACTATCCACGTCAATACTAGTGTCTGACAATACAGAATTAGAAGCAAACGCAGAAAAGTAAATCAAATCTAAGTTTTCATTGATAAACCACTTGTCTTAAATACTAGCAGTGGTATTCGAGCTTATCAACGCTCGCTATAAGGGATTTATTTCCCAAAGACATTCTTCTTCTGCCCCTGGTTTCGTGTCCGCTTCATTGCTAGAGTTTGGTTATTCTGGTTGGAGATTCTCATCAGTCTCAAGAGAATCTTGATAGAGGAGGGAGTCAGTGAAGTAATTCTCTACCCCCTTGACTGGATGCTTTTCAGCGATCAATGTTCTCATTCTTCCCCGTTCATCAATATATTTCATCACTTGATGAAGGGTAGATGGGACGATGGAGTTGCGGTGGATCCATAGTCATCCCAACGATAGGTTGTAAGACACGTCGGCATCTATGACATAACAAATCATTTCAGACTTCAAATCCCCGATCTGGCATCTAAGTTTGATCTTGCCTATCGGGCGCATACTATTGGCATTGAAGTCATAAATGGTAGTTTGTGTAGCACTCAATCGATGGGTGGGAATCCCTACATGCTGCATGACCTGGCGGGGCATAATGCTCAACGCGGATCCTGAATCAATCTGAATGCGACTCACGTCAGATGATCCAATGTACCCTGTATAATATAAGGGTCTATCATGTTTTTCCTTTATTTGCACATCCTCTGAAAGAATGTTATGCATGGGGAACATCTGGAGGCCTGATGACAATGCCCATCGTCTTTCTCCTCTGGGATGGCAGGAATCTGGGCTAAGAAAATCTCACAATCTGCCAATGCTTCTCTTAAAGCTTCCCTCGTGCATTTGGAAAGTCTGAGAAGCTTGTATAGAGTGATTCGAGCAGGGATGTTGGCCAGCTGAGCCAAACATCAAAGAAGAAGGGAGTTTAATGGTCTCGCATCATCTTTTTGAAGGGTTTTGGCATAATAAAGCTCCTTCTGTTTGTTTACGGGCTGCTTCATGGACTGCTCGGCTGTCTCCTTGACTGGCTGAGAAGAGCTTGCCACCAATTGACCATACTATTTTAAGTATTGCTTGCCAGATCGGGTCTTTGACGTGGAAGGAGCACCTATATCAGCAGCCAAGGCAGACGACTCTTCTTCTGAACTGGTGAGGAAGCAACATCTTTCTCAGTTTCTCTGGTAGAGATACAACCATATTGCTGGAGGACGCTTTACCCTTGCCTTTAGATTTTTTATGTGTAACAGTTGTCCATTGTTGGCGTTCGATATTGTTAGAGTGAACCCACATTATCTCTCCTCGAGGATTAGGGACAGGGACAAGGCCTTTCTCCTTTTTGTTGTGAGAATCAGTATTGATCACCCTCACTTTCCTTTTCAGGATGAGAACCACTTTGGCTTGTACTAACGGGAGTTCTTTGCCAAATTAAAGGGATATCATGTTAGTCATCACCTTCTTCTGCTCTGGAAGGAATTTGAGGATATACACGTCGATTAGTGCTTGAATAATATCTTTAAAGATGTAGCAGTTCTTCGTGGGATGCCCTAACATCTTGTAATATAAACAGTAGTTAGGATCATCAGTCTTTCCGACTTCATCTGGGCATCTGACCTCTAGTAATTTGAGTTTATTACTCTTCTGGAGTAATTTGAATAGAGAGGCCACGTGCTCATCCTTGAAGGAGTATGATTTACTGGCATATGCTTGACCGGGAGTTCCACTACCTCTGGCTGACTGGGTTTTCAAAGATGACTTAACCTCCATTGCCAGAATATCTCATCTTTTTAGCTGAGAAGATGACTCTGGAGTGTGTCGCATCGATTTATTGGATCTTGGTTTGCGGTCTTTCTCTTTAACCTTGACCCGAGCAACTATTTCCTCTGCCTGCTCACCTTGTTGCACCAGCTGCTTTCAAATGCGGCATTCCGTCACTCCTATCTAGACGAAGAGTGCAGTCTATAGGTTATAACAGCACGTTTTCACCAATGTGGACTGGGACATGCCACTTGGACAACACAGTGTCATACTCTGAAATCTCTCCACAAAAGCTTTGATGGACTTCCTTTCTTTTGCTTCATGGCGAGGAGAGTCGGCATTGCTACCTCATATCATCTTTGAAGAAGCGAGCCAGAAATAACTTTTTCAAGTTGGCTCAAGTTTTGATAGAGCCGATAAGTAGCTTTAGAACCATTCAAAGGCAGCCCTTGATTGTAAAAATCAAAGAGTTTAAGAAATTACCGTGTAGCTTCGGGCTAACGGGTAGTGTCCTCGAGGAGGAATGCGATGAAAGCTTTTCGGTGTTTTGTTTAGTAACAAAGAATTGTGCTCGTTTTTTAATTGAAAAGAGAATGGAAAGAAGGGAGATGATTAAAAGAGAAATTGCAACTTTGGAGAAGGCTTTGGAAAAAAGGTGATTTAAAAAGCTTTGACAAGTGATTGGTTGTTTTTAATAAAGAAGAAAATCTGGGCTCACTATCTCACTACTCAATGACATGTTTTTCAATTGAAAATCTTAATGCCTCAACTTGATCATAGGCAAAACTTAAGATTGATTCTAGAAAGTTTTAAGCAAAACACATAAGATGGTTGAAAAGGTTAATTCTTTTTTTTAAGAAATCGTCTTGAGTTGAATGTTAAATCATCAAGAAGTTCAAGTATGAGATAAAAATAAGTTCAAGAGACGTTTTAAAAAGAGATAGAAGTTAAAAATCTAAACCCATCCTCATGTGCCTTCAAGAACACTTTCAAGAAGCAAGGCTTAAGTTAGGCATGCAAATGATTCATTGGGTCTTTTTCATGAAAACCATTCAAAAAGAAGATGGATCAGAGAGAGGAGTAGTAGTGAGCCCAGAAAATCGATTTAGCTACTCATGGAAAACAAAGAACAATGCAAGTAATTAAAGCAAGACATACCGTAAAATGAGTGGAAGAAAATGTAGCTCGATTCTTGTATTGATGTCACTTCAATCTTCAAGTTACAAGCACTCAATTCCTCTCTCTCACAGGTATTTGTCTGAACTATAAATTGCAAAATAAAAATACAACTTTTGTACTATCTAACAAAGAGCCTAAACCTTAAAGTATAAACAAAAATTCTAATCCTAGTCTTCGCCCTTTTTCCTCTGTTGAACATAGTATTTATAGGGAAAAACCAGAGGGGTGAGGTTGTGAGAAGATTGGGAGAGCAAACGCTCCCCCAACAGCTTTCAACAAGCCGCGAAAACGCAGTTAGGGCCTCGTTTCCGCGGCCCTGGTGTGGCCAGATGGCCACACCCAAATGGTGGAACTCCCCTCTTTGGTGATTCGCCCATATCTTCTGCTGGTTTTCTCGTTTCAGCTCCAGGATTTGACGAAATAGCCTTTGATTGTTGGCTTTAACCGCTTGATTTGGGAGGATTCTTTTCAACCGGTTTTCAACCTCTCTGATATGCCAAGATTTTGCCCTGATTCTTTGATTTCAAATTTATTCTGAATTAAATCAGAATTTAGTGGGCTTTTGGGCTTATTTCTCTTTCCTTTCTTTTAGCAATTGGGCCTACATTTAACAAAGAAGAAGAAGACTTATTATTAGGATTTATTAGCAAAAAATTATGGTAAGGTGACAATATATATGCAATATATGTGACTGATCACACCCCCACACTTATCTTTTGCTCGCCCTCGAGCAAAACATCAAACTAATTCTAATCAATTATTGGACCACTTTCGCAGGTCACTCGATTGCACTGAGCATGTGCAACAAGCCGTTAAACCTCTAGGTTACCCCTAGAGGACGAGTTTTGTCTCGTGTGGGTTTTCAGTGGATTGCACCCATAAAATCCATAAAGAAAGAGAAAAAAGTTAGTATTTTCGAAAAGCATTTTGAAAAGAGAAAATATTTAAAGTATATTTGTGAGAGTTTAAGTAATCTATAAGTTATAGGAATATCAAATTTTTCATTCCTAAACTTAGTCTCCATTCAAAAACATGTCATCAATCAAAGTAAGGAGTGAAATTGTCTTTCTCATCTAGTCTATTACTTTACCCTGAGTCATATGCACCATCGTGACTGTGAAGTTTGACTAAGGGTTCTTTAACATTAACTCTTATGCCTTATTTATATTTATTTTTGGTGAAATTTATTCCTCAATTACATTAGGCTTTCTAATCTGCCCAGGTAACGAGCCTTTAGTCGGTGACACCCAAACCGGACAGTTTTAGGGCCCCAAGTGAGAAAACACCCCTAAGGACTTAAACACTCGAGCAGACAAGGCTACGAAACCAAGGTTTTTATTTATAAAATGTACTCCTTTTAGGCGTGAATACTTATACTTCATGAGGCACAAATACCCAGTTTAATCAGAGGATTTATATATATATACATTTTCAAACTTATCTAATTATCTTTTGCATAAATACCAAGGCTTGCTTAGGCCAAAGCACCTAACTAATCAATAATTAGATTTGTTTATTTATTATTTTTTTCATATAGTTTTTTTTCTTTTTTTTTTATAAGGCATAAGAGTCTTTGTTTTTAAACCCTAAGTGTGTAAGTGTATAAAGTGTGCATATTTCATTAAGGTAAAGATTAAGACTAAATTACTTTCACAAATTTTCTTCCTAACCCTAAAAATCAAACAAGTCATCTTATTTTGACCAAGTGCAAGAAATCCTAATTATGATTTTCCTATTCCTTAAAATTGACTTAATTTCTTAAAAAATATATCAAAATATTGTTCTTACCTTTCAAAAGTTTTTTTTTATATATATACAATTTTTTTTACATTTTACATTTTTTTTTTGAAGTTATATTAGTCATGTTAGAACCCTCCCCCACACTTATCTCATGTATTGTCCCCAATGTATGAAAGAAATGTATACATGCATGAAATGAAATGTAAAAGAGGTGCATATATTATACAGAAATATGTACAACATTAAGTTTCTCCCACACCTAGATCTTTTTCGGTCTTATCCCTCTAACTCTTTTCCCGTCATTCCAATGGGTCCTCTTTATAGGGCATAGTGGGGAGGCCAATTTTTCTGTCATTTTAGCTCTCTTCCTCCCCAGTCTCAACTTCTTCAGGTTTTCCTTCCTCATATTTCTACATTCATTATTCAAAAATTGATCACCACCATACTTCTCAGTTGGAACTCCCTCACTTGAATGCCTAGGAATTCTAACTCAGTTCCATATATCTCCTCAAAGCTTAGGTCAACACTTTTTCCTAGAGATGTGTAATTAACCAAAAGATCCCTAGTTGGTTCATCCAAACATATGAGTTCTTCTTCGAAGAGGTTTTCAAAGAGTATGTCAATCGGAGGTTCTTGAATTATATTCTCATGCGATACATTATTGGTTGGCTCATCGAAAGTGAAGATATTCAAATCAAATTTCCCTTTTTTAAAGGGTACTCTAACTTTAGGATCTCCAACATATGCCTTCTCATCAAGATAATCGCATTCATTCTTAAATAATTCATTAAGAAACAGCGACTCATCTTCTATATCTTCACTCTCTTCATCACAATTATTTTCAACAAAGTTCACCTCAAATGTTTGATCACTTATCTTACGAGGTTATTTTTCTAGGTTGAAGACATTGACTTCTCTAGTCATGTCCCCAAAAGTTAACCTCATGGACCCATTCCTACAATTGATGATGGCATTGGCAGTAGCAAGGAATGGTCGCCCTAGGATAACAGGAGTTTGAGCCTTATGATTGGAGTTAGACACAGGTTGTGTCTCTAGAACTATAAAATCAACAGGGTAAATAAACTCCCCAACCCGGATAAGGACATCATTAATCTCCCCTTTTGGAACTTTCACTGAACGGTCAGCCAGTTGGATAGTAACTCGAGTTGGACTAAGATCGCCCAACCCGAGTTGTTGATAAACTGAGAATGGAAGCAAATTGATACTTGCCCCCAAGTCAAGAAGTGCACGACTAATCTCGGCTTGTCCTATTGTGCAGGCAATGGTTGGACTACCTGAATCCTTATACTTAATAGGGATAGGACCCGATAGTAGCTCACTAATGTTAGTGGCTAAGAAGACCTTTTTAGGTACATTAGTCTTTCTCTTCTTGGTGCACATGTCCTTAAGAAACTTAGCATAAGATGGGACTTGTTGGATGGCATCAAGAAGTGGCACATTTATCTTCACTTGATTAAAGATCTCAATTATCTTATCCATGTGTGGATTTTGCTTGTTGTTTTTCAGCCTATTAGGAAATGGTGCTATAGGCTGGTACACATGACTGGTTGACTTATCTTTTTCAGATTCATCAAATTTAGGAGGAGTGGGATTAGATGAGGTGGATGCTGAAGCGTGATTGTGCTGACTAGGATTAGGTGGTGTTGACACTTGGTTATCAACTTTCTTTCCCGACCTCAATGTATGAACAACATTATATTGATTTAGTGATGGATCCTCAACCAAATGAGCTTGTTGTGAATTCCTAGGATTCATAATTGGTTGACTGGGCAAGGTACCCTTTTGCCTCTCATGTTGTGGGTTGGCTAACTGGCTCATTTGACCCTCTAGCCTCTGTATTATTTGCATGAGGGAATCTTGGTTCTTCATGTACCTTTTCATGTTTCTCTCAAAATCAGTCATTCTCCTTTCGAGTTGAGGATTCTAGAAGGAAGATGGTAGAGCTTGGTTGGAAAAATTTTGTTGATAATTTGAAAAATTGTTGGGAGAATTGTGAGGGTGATTGAAAAAGTTGGGTTGATGATTGGAAAAATTATTAGAATGATGGAAGTGGCTTGCATGGTTTGACCGTGGGTGGTCATTATTTTGTTGGCTCTATGAGAAATTTGGGTGATTTCTTCAGCCAGGATTGTACGTTGGAGCGTAAGGATCATTGTTCGGCCTTGAAAAGGCCGCATTCATCGGTTCAAAAAAGTGTTGGTGACTTGAAATACAGGACACTCCTCAAACACATGATTCATGGCCTGACAGTAAGTACAACCCGGAGTTAAAAATTGGTTCGGGCTGACTTGATTGACTGGACTTGGTTCCTTAGTCTCTAAAGCTTCCAGTCTTCTCGCTAGGTTAGCTAACTTAGCGTCGTTAGCTATGGATGATTCAATCGAATGGAGACCTCCTTTTGAAGAGATAGAGTTTAGATTTCTAGAGCTTTCACTAGTAGGTTCCCATTGGATGGTCTTTTCAGCTAGATTCTCATATAAATCTCATCCTTCATGCTCATCCTTCTGCAAGAATCCCCCTTGGCACATGCTTTCTAAGAGGGTCTTGGTCGAGTAGTCTAAACCGTCATAAAGAATTTGACATTGTCGCGATTTCTCTATTCCATGATGAGGACATTAGACAAGGAGGTCTTTGAAGCGTTCAAAGTACCTCCAAAATGGTTCACTAGGTTCTTGCTTGAACTGCATGATGTTTTTCCTAACGAGAGCGGTCTTGTGGATTGGATAGAATTTCTTCAAGAAGACCTTGATGAAACCATCCCAAGATGTGATAGAGCCGACCGCTAAGCTGTAGAGCCATTTCTTGGCTCAGTCCTTAAGAGCAAATGGGACAAATCTCAACCTAATCGCATCATCTGCAAGGTGTGGGATTTTCATCATTAAGCATACTTCCTCAAATTCTCTTATGAAGAAATAAGCATCTTCGGACTCTAAGCCATGAAACTTAGGGAGTGTATTGATGAACTGTGGCTTAAGATCAAAGTTATGTTCACCAACCGATGGAAGTTGGATACAGGATGGAAGTGATGTTCTAATGGGATAGACCTATCCTGCAAAGATGTCGGTTGATCCATAACCGAATCTGGTCTTGGTTTGAACTTGGGTAGTGATGTGTTTCTAGTTAACCTAGATGAATTAGGGTCTCTTGACCACACTTGCATACACAAACACAATCACAAATAAGTTCACCATTAGTCAAGAAGAGAAAACAACCAAGCCTAGTCTAAGGTAACCTTGACCTAGACAACTCCTAACTGGTTGATTGTCCACAGGAGGTATAATGTAGACTTTGACCACAAGCTAATCAGTCAGGTCAGGGCAAGATTGGTGGGAGGTTATCCGTCAAAGACGTTACTTAATTAAGTAACCACCAACCTTCGGGCTTTCGGCCCTTAATCCCCTTCTAGACACTGATTTGGCAGGAGTCAAATTCCAACACCTTCCCCCTTAGGATAATCTCCTAGTGAGTTCGAGATGTCCCTAAGGCCAACGTCTATCAGATTTTACTTAGGCTTAGGTTGTGCGTGCTTGGAGATGGTTTGTGGGCTAAGGAAGGGTAATGGCTTCCCCACCTTATCTTGACTTGGGTTTTGCCCTTAGAATTGATTTGTGCAAAATGTGCAAGATATAGAAAAGTAGCATTCAAAAGCAAATATCACCCAAGAATGTTTCCTAAACTATATGCTATGCATACATACCTTGTCTCCAGCTATCTTCAACAATAATTATAAAATAAACGCAATTAGACAAATGCCTAGAATGCAAGTCTAAACGTTTTTTAAGTAACTAACAATCACTCAAATTACTATTGAATTAAAAACAGGGATGGTGGATAGCAGATATAGCAAGAATATAACGTACAAAAACTTAATTTTTTGCGAGCAATATGTCCTGCAAAAAAGAGTTTTAGTAGTCCAATGAAATTTTCAACTTTTGCAACGCAATTTCTTGAAATTCTGTTTCCTACTTTCGAGAGTAGGGGCACAGAATTTGCAAGTCTTCTCTTGCAAAGCTTGAATGCTAGATCTGAATCTTGAAGTCCCTAAAACAAGACACCAAACTTGTTAAAAAACAAATACACCATTCCCTCCCCTGCAATGGCGCCAAAACTTGATTGTAAAAATCAAAGAGTTTAAGAAATTACCGGTAGCTTCGGGTTAACGGGTCGTGTCCACGAGGAGTATTGCGATGAAAGCTTTTCGGTGTTTTGTTTAGTAACAAAGAATTGTGCTCGTTTTTTAATTGAAAAGAGAATGAAAAGAAGGGAGATGATTAAAGAGAAATTGCAACTTTGGAGAATGCTTTGGAAAAAAGGTAATTTAAAAAGCTTTGAAAAGTGATTGGTTGTTTTTAATAAAGAAGAAAATTTGGGCTCACTATCTCACTACTCAATGACATGTTCTTCAATTGAAAATCTTAATGCCTCAACTTGATCATAGGCAAAACTTAAGATTGATTCTAGAAAGTTTTAAGCAAAACACATAAGATGGTTGGAAAGGTTAATTCTTTTCTTTAAGAAATCGTCTTGAGTTGAATGTTAAATCATTAAGAAGTTCAAGTATGAGATAAAAACAAGTTCAAGAAATGTTTTAAAAAAAGGTAGAAGTTAAAAATCTAAACCCATCCTCATGTGCCTTCAAGAATACTTTCAAGAAGAAAGGCTTAAGTTAGGCATGCAAATATTCATTAGGTCTTTTTCATGAAAACCATTCAAAAAGAAGATGGATCAGAGAGAGGAGTAGTAGTGAGCCCAGAAAACTGATTTAGCTACTCATGGAAAACAAAGAACAATGCAAGTAATTAAAGCAAGACATACCGTAAAATGAGTGAAAGAAAATGTAGCTCGATTCTTGTATTGATGTCACTTCAATCTTCAAGTTACAAGCACTCAATCCCTCTCTCTCACAGGTATTTGTCTGAACTACAAATTGCAAAATAAAAATACAATTTTTGTACTATCTAACAAAGAGCCTAAACCTTAAAGTATAAACAAAAATTCTAATCCTAGTCTTCGCCCTTTTTCCTCTGTTGAACATAGTATTTATAGGGAAAAACCAGAGGGGTGAGGTTGTGAGAAGATTGGGGGAGCAAACGCTCCCCCAACAGCTTTCAACAAGCCGTGAAAACACGGCTAGGGCCGCGTTTCCGTGGCCCTGGTGTGGCCAGATGGCCACACCCAAGTGGTGGAACTCCCCTCTTTGGTGATTCGCCCATATCTTCTGCTGGTTTTCTCATTTCAGCTCCAGGATTTGACGAAACAGCCTTTGATTGTTGGCTTTAACCGCTTGATTTGGGAGGATTCTTTTCAACCGGTTTTCAACCTCTCTGATATGCCAAGATTTTTCCCTGATTCCTTGATTTCGAATTTATTCTGAATTAAATCAGAATTTGGTGGGCTTTTGGGCTTGTTTCTCTTTCCTTTCTTTTAGCAATTGGGCCTACATTTAACAAAGAAGAAGAAGATTTATTATTAGGATTTATTAGCTAAAAAGTATGGTAAGGTGACAATGTATATGCAATATATGTGACTGATCAGCCCCCTTGAGAGTGCTAATGAATAAATGAGGCATGATGGCATCGTTCAATACTACGTTCCCGATTTGAGATTTAGTGTAGTATATATGCTGGTTCGGCGACCCTGTACCGTTGAAAGCATGTAGGGTCAGTGCCTTGAACCTTGCTAGGTAGGGAGCTATGTCTCATTCCATTGGGTAGGGTTGGACTACCCCCACATCTTGAAGGTCTCCTCGAGCGTAAGGGCTTCGAGGCATTTCTCTAGATTGCTCATCCTCCTAGAGTGACGAGTTCCACTTTCTGAGTCATCCTCCTCTTCAGATGAAGGGTTGGGGGACTCGGGGGGTTTGAGTGCTTTTCACTCTCAGTATCAGAAGAAGAGCTTTCTCCCTCCTTTTTTTTCCTTAGTCTTTGGACCCTTTTTCTTCTTCTTAAGTAGCTGTGCTAGCATTTACTTAAAGGTGTCAATGAATTCTTATTGAGCTTGATTCTTGCATGTTAGTTAGCATTAAAGCATACTATGAGGCAATGTTGAATTTTAGTAGGCGTTGGCAAGCGTTGGTAAGCTTGTAAGTCCGTTGGCAAGCCCGCAGGATAGGGTGTTCCAGGCATAGTGTTCCCGTGTTCCAGTCGACTAAAAGGTCAACCCCGCAGATAGTTACGCATTAATAATGACTAATATTGTTAGAAAAGTGTTTCTAGGTTCCAATTCATCCTCAGGATCAAATAAGAAGATAATAAGAAGTAGAGAGGACATAATTCATGAAGATTATTTAGAATGGAAAATTCCAAATGAGAAAATAGAAAACATTTATAGTATAGGTACATTTGACTTCAAAACCTCATACGCAATTAAAATTCATGAAGAAACATTTAATATTCAAAATAAATTCCAAACCATTCAACTATTATCTACCTTAGCATTAAAAGAATTCCTTAAGAAAGGATTTAGATACATACATTTTGGATTAATACAAGTAGCAATTAAACCTTTAGTTCATACAGGTGTAGACATTCCTGTGTATACAGCCTTAAGAGACAAAAGATTAAAAAGATACAAGTCATCCATTTTGTCAATGATTCAAACCAATATATGTAATGGTCCAGTCTATTTCAACTGTATGCCTAATTACTCTGCATCATTAACAGATCCATTAATCTTAAATTCATTAATATTAGATGTTCATTTACAAGGTGACGAATTTGAAAGATTTACTGAGCAAGTAGCTGTTATGTATA
This sequence comes from Agave tequilana, assembly GCA_038442645.1. Lineage (NCBI taxonomy): Eukaryota > Viridiplantae > Streptophyta > Magnoliopsida > Asparagales > Asparagaceae > Agave > Agave tequilana. The sequence continues at coordinate 108,750 of JAVJIF010002542.1, read as the reverse complement.
AGATATACTTCAAATTAATGAACACTAACATGGACCCTAAATTCAAAATGATCAGTACAATTTCTATACAAGAAGAAACTGTCTTACTTCAAATAGAGGCAGAACATTCAAAAACCTTTGTACCTAGAAGATTAAAATGGAATGAAATTACAATTCCAGAAGAATTTAGGATTGAAAATCCTTAAACTCCTAGAGATATAGAACAAACAGAAATATCTGATATTATTGAAGAAAATGATGGAACGGTATTAATACGTTTTAATTCACTAAGAGAAAGACCTTCAACCTCCTTTAGATATCCTGAATCCAGTAGAAAATCATGTTCAGATTATTCTTTTCAACAACCCATTAAAGTATTTCATAAATCTCCTCTTCCAGAAATGGATCAAGGAAATTATTCTCCAACATCATCCCAGATGAAAGGAGACTTTGGTGAAATTAATGCCATCACCAGTGTTAAGCCCTTCATCAATCAAAGTTTTGAATTAATGGAAGACTTTAGAAACGAATCAAAATATTTCAAATGGTTTTCAAAATTTTATATTACTTTCAAAGAAATAATAATAAAAGAATGGATCACTGATATGAACAAATATAAACTTCATTTTAACTTTGAAATCTGGCTAGAAAATTATTTAAAGAAACAAGGTATTCAACACCCCTATAATCAATCCCGAATAGATGTTCAAACTAGTTTATATAAAAAATGGCAATTAATGGATGGTAAAACTGTAACCTCTATCTACCCCCCATTACAATCTATTAAGATTACTATGAATGAAGGAGAAGTTACTGCTTCACCTTTCAAACGAGGTAAAGATAATAATGAACCAGTCAATGTTGAAGACATTAAAAAAATATATCATCAGAATAATTATTCAAATCAGATGTTACATACCATAGCACAACAAATTGATTCATTATCAACAGAAATTAAAGGAGCACACAAAGAAAAGAATTCTAACTTTCCACAAAGCTATTCAGCACCACATTTTCAACCAACTAGTATACCAATTGAACTTTCAGAAAAAATTCAACCACTCAATTTGCTTGGACAAATAACTCAAGCCTTAGAAAAACTTAATAATAACAATAAAGATATTCCAAGCACATCAAAAATAAATACCATTGATAAACACAATACGTCAGAATCTGAATCTACAGAAGACTCTGCAGATGATTCAACCTCTGATAATTCTTTAATTCAAAAAACGGATCAAAATTTAAAAATAAATAAACCAAGAAAACATAACCATTCTCAAAACTATTCAAACGAAAACTATTATCAAAACAAACCTAAAATAACCACTTGCTACAAATGTGGAAAACCAGGCCACAAAATAAGTAGGTGCAAATCAAAAGGAAAAAATAAAATTAATGAAATCATAGATAACATATCAGATATAGATTCAAATATAAAAGAGAAATTTAAACAAAAACTACAACTCTATTCTGAAATAAATAAAATATCTAAAGACAATCAGGATAAACCGATTCAACCCTTTAGTATTTCTAAACCTTTTGAACCATATCAAACAGCTTTAAAACCCCATCTATATAATATTCATAACTTTCGAACAGAAATCAAATTATTAAAAGAAGAGATTAAAAATATTAAAGACCATTTAAATCACACAGAAACAAAAAATCTAGTATATGACACCAAAATATGCCCTACTCATACTCAACTACAAAAGGCAAAAGAAACTATAATCAAAGAAGAAGGACCACCCTTCTCATTAAATGCAATCACACTTTCAACCATTAAACCCTCCGACTTCATCTCAACTATTCAAAAATTTACTTATCAAAATGGTATATATTCATAACTATTTCAATTCACGATTCTAAATTCACCTTTACTGCTATGGTTGATTCTGGAGCTGACCATAGTGTAATTAGAGATGGCATATTTCCAACAAAATACTATGAACCAACAATAGAAAAATTAGTCACAGCAAATGATTCTCCTTTACGTGTTAAGGGAAAACTTACAAAAACATTCATATGCCATGACAAAATATGCTTTAAACACCAATTCATAATTGTCGATGACTTAAACACCGATATTATATTAGGAATTCCATTCCTCACACAAATCTATCCATTTTGGGTTGATTCACAAGGATTAGGAGCAAAAATTATGGGACAAAAAATCTTATTCAAATTTATAACCCCTCTACAATATAAGGAATTAAATATTTTACAAACTAATTCAATTTATCATAGCCTAAATTTAATCCAAAGAAAACAAAATAAAATCATGTTCCTCCAAGATGATATTTTATATCATACGATTGAACGACAATTACAAAATATTGACACACAATATAAGATTAAAATATTAATAAAATTATATACTAAAGAAGTCTGTGCTGATATTCCTAATGCTTTTTGGAACCGAAAAAGGCACATTGTAGATCTCCCTTATGAAAAAGATTTCTCAGAAAAAAACATTCCAACTAAGGCTAGACCTATTCAAATGAACCACGATTTATTAGAAATATGTAAAAAGGAATTACAAACTTTACTTGATAAGAAATTAATCAGACCCTCTAAATCTCCTTGGAGCTGCGCTGGATTCTATGTAATGAATCAAGCAGAAAAAGAACGAGGAGCTTCTAGATTAGTAATTAATTATAAACCTTTAAACAAAGTATTACAATGGATTAGATACCCAATCCCTAATAAAAAGGATCTGTTACAACGTTTATATAATGCTAAACTCTTCTCCAAATTTGATATGAAGTCTGGTTTTTGGCAAATTCAAATCGCAGAAAAAGATAGATACAAAACAGCGTTCACAGTACCATTCGGTCATTATGAATGGAATGTGATGCCTTTCGGATTAAAAACGCTCCCTCAGAATTTCAAAGAATTATGAACGACATATTCAATCCTTATACAACATTTTCTATAGTCTACATTGATGACGCCCTAATATATTCAGACAATATCGATCAACATTTCAAACATCTTAATATTTTCTTTCATACCGTAAAAAAGAATGGATTAGTAATTTCCGCAACAAAAATGAAGTTATTTCAAACATCTGTCAGATTCTTAGGACACAACATTCATAGAGGAACAATAACGCCAATAAATAGATCAATAGAATTTGCAAATAAATTCCCTGATGAAATTAAAGATAAAACCCAATTACAACGATTTTTAGGGTGTTTAAATTACGTCTCTGACTTTATCCCAAAAATAAGAATAACATGTGCACCATTATTCCAAAGGCTACAGAAAAATCCACCAGCATGGTCTAACGAGCATACTCAATTAGTTAAACAAATCAAAGAGAAAGTGCATTCATTATCATGTCTATGCATTCCTCATCCTCAGGCATTCATGATAGTTGAGACCGATGCATCAGACATGGGATATGGCGGTATATTAAAACAAAAATTGCAGCATTCCTCTCATGAGCAATTAGTTAGATTCCATTCAGGTGTCTGGTTAGGTCCTCAAAAATCTTATTCCACCATCAAAAAAGAAATTCTTTCAATAGTTCAATGTATTTCTAAATTCCAAGATGATTTTTTAAATAAAAAATTCCTTCTCCGAATCGACTGTCAGTCTGCCAAATATATTCTTGAAAAAGATGTCCAAAATATCGCATCTAAGCAAATCTTTGCTAGATGGCAAGCTATTCTTTCTATTTTTGATTTTGATATTGAATATCTTAAAGGTTCTAATAATTCCTTACCTGATTTCCTAACTCGAGAATTTTTAACTACAGATTCTAAAAATGAATACAGACAAAGGCAAATCTCTGATTGCCTCATCTTCTCATAGAAAGCGGAGCAAATACTCTAACAAGGGTAAAACTCCTCTTAATCCTCCAAAGCATACTCCCCTCACTATTCCTCAAAAGCTAATCTTTTTTGAAAATGATCGTACACGGCTTGTTCAAGACATGTTAGAATACCTCCCTTCCGAACTCTACGATCAAATAGAGCAATTACCCAGCACTGCTGAAAACCAATTAATCCTCCGAATAAATCAACTTTGCCACACATTCCCTGAAGGCTCCCTTCGGGTGATACAACCAAAAATTTCCAATCTTCGACTCCTTTTATTTCCAGAAACTCCTCGCTCACAAAAAATTTGGACCATCGAAAATGGTCTTTGTTATGGACTAGTCTCTGACTCCTATACAGACCGTATTCGTCTGTTTCCCACCCTAACCACCGCCTCCTTAAAACTCAAAGACCTTTGTTCCGATAAACTGTATTTCAAATTTTACTCAACTCCGCCCGTTTGGAAATTTGAATCATATCAGCCAGCACAACATATCGTCTTCATTACCGAATACTATAGTTGGTGGCATTCTTCTGACAATCAATTTCTCACTACACCGGGTGCCGAATACTATGATCCGACACATCACCCAATGCCTCCTGAAATTTCCCCAATTAATTTACGAATTAATCAAGTTTATGCTCAGCTCCATATGCAACATATCATGGAAAAATTTCCCCAAGGATTTCATATCTTTCATCACTCTCCTAATTGGATTTTTGCTACTAATGTCCAAGGCATCCTCAAATTACTGGTCCCACAATTCTCTGGCAACTTCCTTCATGAACCACGATGGCCAACTGTTCCGTGGCAGTAAAAAAAAAAAAAAAGAGATTTTACTAACACTTCTCTGCAGATATCCTCACCTTAAGGCATCCATACTCTTCTGTAAAGGGACGACAGGACATTCCTCATTCAACAGAAAAGGACAAATGTGACCTAACAAAGCCATTACCATGAAGACGTCACTACATCCTACCAACAAACTTCAAAGCTTCCAAGATGGCCTAACAGGGAACAAGGACAATAACAAAGCTATAGGCAAGGCATCATTCAATAGGCAAGGCATCCTTCAAAGCATCCAAAGATAGCATCCCAAGCATTCAAAAGCCAACATGGCATAACAAGTTAAGCCTAGCCTAATACGCCGAAAGGCAATGAGAAAAATAATCACTCTACTAAAAACACTTTCTCGGCTCAAATCACTTCAAAAGTCTCATCAAACAAAAGCAGAATAGACAGCCGTCCATAAAGCAAGCAAGGCACTCCGGACAAAAGCATTCAAAGACAAAACAGTCAATCAACAAGACATAAAGCAAAACGGATTCCTCCAGCACTCCAGACAAGACATTCAACAAGACAGAAAGCAAAGAAGATTCCTCACGCATGCAAAAGAAGATAAGAAGCCATTCAAACCACATCTCATCAAGGTCACCTCAAAAGGCATCTCCAAGTAAAGGCAATGATTCATCATTCTCCAGAAGCCACGGTTCACTCTATAAAAGAGGGTTCCCCTTCATTCATCAAAGGCATCGGAAAAAAGCATCGGAAAAAAGCCACAACTACTAATCACCTACAATTAGCCATCCTAAACCTTCCCTTCTCTGCAACAATTCCTACCTGTACCTCTACCAAATAATTGTACCACTTTTATTCAATTTCCAAGTACCAAGGCATTGTTTGTAAGTATTCCTTATTGTATTCCATCTTGTAATTATCTTTTAATTGTCTTTTTAAATTAATATTATCATCATTTCCATTCCATCTTATCTTCGTGCAATTACTCTGTCCAAATTACTTCCTGCTTATTTCCTTATCTTGTCTCCTGGGTTCGTAATGGTATCAGAGCCATGATTCTTGCATGTTAGTTAGCATTAAAGCATACTATGAGGCAATGTTGAATTTTAGTAGGCGTTGGCAAGCGTTGGTAAGCTTGTAAGTCCGTTGGCAAGCCCGCAGGATAGGGTGTTCCAGGCATAGTGTTCCCGTGTTCCAGTCGACTAAAAGGTCAACCCCGCAGATAGTTACGCATTAATAATGACTAATATTGTTAGAAAAGTGTTTCTAGGTTCCAATTCATCCTCAGGATCAAATAAGAAGATAATAAGAAGTAGAGAGGACATAATTCATGAAGATTATTTAGAATGGAAAATTCCAAATTAGAAAATAGAAAACATTTATAGTATAGGAACATTTGAGTTCAAAACCTCATACGCAATTAAGATTCATGAAGAAACATTTAATATTCAAAATAAATTCCAAACCATTCAATTACTATCTACCCTAGCATTAAAAGAATTTCTTAAGAAAGGATTTAGGTACATACATTTTGGATTAATACAAGTAGCAATTAAACCTTTAGTTCATACAGGTGTAGACTTTCCTGTGTATACAGCCTTAAGAGACAAAAGATTAAAAAGATACAAGTCATCCATTTTGTCAATGATTCAAACCAATATATGTAATGGTCCAGTCTATTTCAACTGTATGCCTAATTACTCTGTATCATTAACAGATCCATTAATCTTAAATTCATTAATATTAGATGTTCATTTACAAGGTGACGAATTTGAAAGATTTACTGAGCAAGTAGCTGTTATGTATAAGATATACTTCAAATTAATGAACACTAACATTGACCCTAAATTCAAAATGATCAGTACAATTTCTATACAAGAAGAAACTGTCTTACTTCAAATAGAGGCAGAACATTCAAAACCTTTGTACCTAGAAGATTAAAATGGAATGAAATTACAATTCCAGAAGAATTTAGGATTGAAAATCCTCAAACTCCTAGAGATATAAAACATACAGAAATATCTGATATTATTGAAGAAAATGATGGAACGGTATTAATACGTTTTAATTCACTAAGAGAAAGACCTTCAACCTCCTTTAGATATCCTGAATCCAGTAGAAAATCATGTTCAGATTATTCTTTTCAACAACCCATTAAAGTATTTCATAAATCTCCTCTTCCAGAAATGGATCAAGGAAATTATTCTCCAACATCATCCCAGATGAAAGGAGACTTTGGTGAAATTAATGCCATCACCAGTGTTAAGCCCTTCATCAATCAAAGTTTTGAATTAATGGAAGACTTTAGAAACGAATCAAAATATTTCAAATGGTTCTCAAAATTTGATATTACTTTCAAAGAATAATCATAAAAGAATGGATCACTGATATGAACAAATATAAACTTCATTATAACTTTGAAATCTGGCTAGAAAATTATTTAAAGAAATAAGGTATTCAACACCCCTATGATCAATCCCAAATAGATGTTCAAACCAGTTTATATAAAAAATGGCAATTAATGGATGGTAAAACTGTAACCTCTATCTACCCCCCATTACAATCTATTAAGATTACTACGAATGAAGGAGAAGTTACTGCTTCACCTTTCAAACGAGGTAAAGATAATAATGAACCAGTTAATGTTGAAGACATTAAAAAAATGTATCATCAGAATAATTATTCAAATCAGATGTTACATACCATAGCACAACAAATTGATTCATTATCAACAGAAATTAAAGGAGCATACAAAGAAAAGAATTCTAACTTTCCACAAAGCTATTCAGCACCACATTTTCAACCAACTAGTATACCAATTGAACTTTCAGAAAAAATTCAACCACTCAATTTGCTTGGACAAATAACTCAAGCCTTAGAAAAACTTAATAATAACAATAAAGATATTCCAAGCACATCAAAAATAAATACCATTGATAAACACAATACGTCAGAATCTGAATCTACAGAAGACTCTGCAGATGATTCAACCTCTGATAATTCTTTAATTCAAAAAAAAGGATCAAAATTTAAAAATAAATAAACCAAGAAAACATAACCATTCTCAAAACTATTCAAACGAAAACTATTATCAAAACAAACCTAAAATAACCACTTGCTACAAATGTGGAAAACCAGGCCACAAAATAAGTAGGTGCAAATCAAAAGGAAAAAATAAAATTAATGAAATCATAGATAACATATCAGATATAGATTCAAATATAAAAGAGAAATTTAAACAAAAACTACAACTCTATTCTGAAATAAATAAAATATCTAAAGACAATCAGGATAAACCGATTCAACCCTTTAGTATTTCTAAACCTTTTGAACCATATCAAACAGCTTTAAAACCCCATCTACATAATATTCATAACTTTCGAACAGAAATCAAATTATTAAAAGAAGAGATTAAAAATATTAAAGACCATTTAAATCACACAGAAACAAAAAATCTAGTATATGACACCAAAATATGCCCTACTCATACTCAACTACAAAAGGCAAAAGAAACTATAATCAAAGAAGAAGGACCACCCTTCTCATTAAATGCAATCACGCTTTCAACCATTAAACCCTCCGACTTCATCTCAACTATTCAAAAATTTACTTATCAAAAATGGTATATATTCATAACTATTTCAATTCACGATTCTAAATTCACCTTTACTGCTATGGTTGATTCTGGAGCTGACCATAGTGTAATTAGAGATGGCATATTTCCAACAAAATACTATGAACCAACAACAGAAAAATTAGTCACAGCAAATGATTCTCCTTTACGTGTTAAGGGAAAACTTACAAAAACATTCATATGCCATGACAAAATATGCTTTAAACACCAATTCATAATTGTCGATGACTTAAACACCGATATTATATTAGGAATTCCATTCCTCACACAAATCTATCCATTTTGGGTTGATTCACAAGGATTAGGAGCAAAAATTATGGGACAAAAAATCTTATTCAAATTTATAACCCCTCTACAATATAAGGAATTAAATATTTTACAAACTAATTCAATTTATCATAGCCTAAATTTAATCCAAAGAAAACAAAATAAAATCATGTTCCGCCAAGATGATATTTTATATCATACGATTGAACGACAATTACAAAATATTGCCACACAATATAAGATTAAAATATTAATAAAATTATATACTAAAGAAGTCTGTGCTGATATTCCTAATGCTTTTTGGAACCGAAAAAGGCACATTGTAGATCTCCCTTATGAAAAAGATTTCTCAGAAAAAAACATTCCAACTAAGGCTAGACCTATTCAAATGAACCACGATTTATTAGAAATATGTAAAAAGGAATTACAAACTTTACTTGATAAGAAATTAATCAGACCCTCTAAATCTCCTTGGAGCTGCGCTGGATTCTATGTAATGAATCAAGCAGAAAAAGAACGAGGAGCTCCTAGAATAGTAATTAATTATAAACCTTTAAACAAAGTATTACAATGGATTAGATACCCAATCCCTAATAAAAAGGATCTGTTACAACGTTTATATAATGCTAAACTCTTCTCCAAATTTGATATGAAGTCTGGTTTTTGGCAAATTCAAATCGCAGAAAAAGATAGATACAAAACAGCGTTCACAGTACCATTCGGTCATTATGAATGGAATGTGATGCCTTTCGGATTAAAAAACGCTCCCTCAGAATTTCAAAGAATTATGAACGACATATTCAATCCTTATACAACATTTTCTATAGTCTACATTGATGACGTCCTAATATATTCAGACAATATCGATCAACATTTCAAACATCTTAATATTTTCTTTCATACCGTAAAAAAGAATGGATTAGTAATTTCCGCAACAAAAATGAAGTTATTTCAAACATCTGTCAGATTCTTAGGACACAACATTCATAGAGGAACAATAACGCCAATAAATAGATCAATAGAATTTGCAAATAAATTCCCTGATGAAATTAAAGATAAAACCCAATTACAACGATTTTTAGGGTGTTTAAATTACGTCTCTGACTTTATCCCAAAAATAAGAATAACATGTGCACCATTATTCCAAAGGCTACAGAAAAATCCACCAGCATGGTCTAACGAGCATACTCAATTAGTTAAACAAATCAAAGAGAAAGTGCATTCATTATCATGTCTATGCATTCCTCATCCTCAGGCATTCATGATAGTTGAGACCGATGCATCAGACATGGGATATGGCGGTATATTAAAACAAAAATTGCAGCATTCCTCTCATGAGCAATTAGTTAGATTCCATTCAGGTGTCTGGTTAGGTCCTCAAAAATCTTATTCCACCATCAAAAAGAAATTCTTTCAATAGTTCAATGTATTTCTAAATTCCAAGATGATCTTTTAAATAAAAAATTCCTTCTCCGAATCGACTGTCAGTCTGCCAAATATATTCTTGAAAAAGATGTCCAAAATATCGCATCTAAGCAAATCTTTGCTAGATGGCAAGCTATTCTTTCTATTTTTGATTTTGATATTGAATATCTTAAAGGTTCTAATAATTCCTTACCTGATTTCCTAACTCGAGAATTTTTAACTACAGATTCCAAAAAATGAATACAGACAAAGGCAAATCTCTGATTGCCTCATCTTCTCATAGAAAGCGGAGCAAATACTCTAACAAGGGTAAAACTCCTCTTAATCCTCCAAAGCATACTCCCCTCACTATTCCTCAAAAGCTAATCTTTTTTGAAAATGATCGTACACGGCATGTTCAAGACATGTTAGAATACCTCCCTTTCGAACTCTACGATCAAATAGAGCAATTACCCAGCACTGCTGAAAACCAATTAATCCTCCGAATAAATCAACTTTGCCACACATTCCCTAAAGGCTCCCTTCGGGTGATACAACCAAAAATTTCCAATCTTCGACTCCTTTTATTTCCAGAAACTCCTCGCTCACAAAAAATTTGGACCATCGAAAATGGTCTTTGTTATGGACTAGTCTCTGACTCCTATACAGACCGTATTCGTCTGTTTCCCACCCTAACCACCGCCTCCTTAAAACTCAAAGACCTTTGTTCCGATAAACTGTATTTCAAATTTTACTCAACTCCGCCCGTTTGGGAATTTGAATCATATCAGCCAGCACAACATATCGTCTTCATTACCGAATACTATAGTTGGTGGCATTCTTCTGACAATCAATTTCTCACTACACCGGGTGCCGAATACTATGATCCGACACATCACCCAATGCCTCTTGAAATTTCCCCAATTAATTTACGAATTAATCAAGTTTATGCTCAGCTCCATATGCAACATATCATGGAAAAATTTCCCCAAGGATTTCATATCTTTCATCACTCTCCTAATTGGATTTTTGCTACTAATGTCCAAGGCATCCTCAAATTACTGGTCCCACAATTCTCTGGCAACTTCCTTCATGAACCACGATGGCCAACTGTTCCGTGGCAGTAAAAAAAAAAAAAAAGAGATTTTACTAACACTTCTCTGCAGATATCCTCACCTTAAGGCATCCATATTCTCCTGTAAAGGGACGACAGGACATTCCTCATTCAACAGAAAAGGATAAATGTGACCTAACAAAGCCATTACCATGAAGACGTCACTACATCCTACCAACAAACTTCAAAGCTTCCAAGATGGCCTAACAGGGAACAAGGACAACAAGGACAATAACAAAGCTATAGGCAAGGCATCATTCAATAGGCAAGGCATCCTTCAAAGCATCCAAAGATAGCATCCCAAGCATTCAAAAGCCAACATGGCATAACAAGTTAAGCCTAGCCTAATACGCCGAAAGGCAATGAGGAAAATAATCACTCTACTAAAAACACTTTCTCGGCTCAAATCACTTCAAAAGTCTCATCAAACAAAAGCAGAATAGACAGCCATCCATAAAGCAAGCAAGGCACTCCGGACAAAAGCATTCAAAGACAAAACAGTCAATCAACAAGACATAAAGCAAAACGGATTCCTCCAGCACTCCAGACAAGACATTCAACAAGACAGAAAGCAAAGAAGATTCCTCACGCATGCAAAAGAAGATAAGAAGCCATTCAAACCACATCTCATCAAGGTCACCTCAAAAAGGCATCTCCAAGTAAAGGCAATGATTCATCATTCTCCAGAAGCCACGGTTCACTCTATAAAAGAGGGTTCCCCATCATTCATCAAAGGCATCGGAAAAAACCACAACTACTAATCACCTACAATTAGCCATCCTAAACCTTCCCTTTTGATGAATGAAGGGGAACCCTCTTTTATAGAGTGAACCGTGGCTTCTGGAGAATGATGAATCATTGCCTTTACTTGGAGATGCCTTTTTGAGGTGACCATGATGAGATGTGGTTTGAATGGCTTCTTATCTTCTTTTGCATGCGTGAGGAATCTTCTTTGCTTTCTGTCTTGTTGAATGTCTTGTCTGGAGTGCTGGAGGAATCCGTTTTGCTTTATGTCTTGTTGATTGACTGTTTTGTCTTTGAATGCTTTTGTCCGGAGTGCCTTGCTTGCTTTATGAACGGCTGTCTATTCTGCTTTTGTTTGATGAGACTTTTGAAGTGATTTGAGCCGAGAAAGTGTTTTTAGTAGAGTGATTATTTTTCTCATTGCCTTTCGGCGTATTAGGCTAGGCTTAACTTGTTATGCCATGTTGGCTTTTGAATGCTTGGGATGCTATCTTTGGATGCTTTGAAGGATGCCTTGCCTATTGAATGATGCCTTGCCTATAGCTTTGTTATTGTCCTTGTTGTCCTTGTTCCCTGTTAGGCCATCTTGGAAGCTTTGAAGTTTGTTGGTAGGATGTAGTGACGTCTTCATGGTAATGGCTTTGTTAGGTCACATTTGTCCTTTTCTGTTGAATGAGGAATGTCCTGTCGTCCCTTTACAGGAGAGTATGGATGCCTTAAGGTGAGGATATCTGCAGAGAAGTGTTAGTAAAATCTCTTTTTTTTTTTTTTTACTGCCACGGAACAGTTGGCCATCGTGGTTCATGAAGGAAGTTGCCAGAGAATTGTGGGACCAGTAATTTGAGGATGCCTTGGACATTAGTAGCAAAAATCCAATTAGGAGAGTGATGAAAGATATGAAATCCTTGGGGAAATTTTTCCATGATATGTTGCATATGGAGCTGAGCATAAACTTGATTAATTCGTAAATTAATTGGGAAAATTTCAGGAGGCATTGGGTGATGTGTCGGATCATAGTATTCGGCACCCGGTGTAGTGAGAAATTGATTGTCAGAAGAATGCCACCAACTATAGTATTCGGTAATGAAGACGATCTGTTGTGCTGGCTGATATGATTCAAATTCCCAAACGGGCGGAGTTGAGTAAAATTTGAAATACAGTTTATCGGAACAAAGGTCTTTGAGTTTTAAGGAGGCGGTGGTTAGGGTGGGAAACAGACGAATACGGTCTGTATAGGAGTCAGAGACTAGTCCATAACAAAGACCATTTTCGATGGTCCAAATTTTTTGTGAGTGAGGAGTTTCTGGAAATAAAAGGAGTCGAAGATTGGAAATTTTTGGTTGTATCACCCGAAGGGAGCCTTCAGGGAATGTGTGGCAAAGTTGATTTATTCGGAGGATTAATTGGTTTTCAGCAGTGCTGGGTAATTGCTCTATTTGATCGTAGAGTTCGGAAGGGAGGTATTCTAACATGTCTTGAACAAGCCGTGTACGATCATTTTCAAAAAAGATTAGCTTTTGAGGAATAGTGAGGGGAGTATGCTTTGGAGGATTAAGAGGAGTTTTACCCTTGTTAGAGTATTTGCTCCGCTTTCTGTGAGAAGATGAGGCAATCAGAGATTTGCCTTTGTCTGTATTCATTTTTTGGAATCTGTAGTTAAAAATTCTCGAGTTAGGAAATCAGGTAAGGAATTATTAGAACCTTTAAGATATTCAATATCAAAATCAAAAATAGAAAGAATAGCTTGCCATCTAGCAAAGATTTGCTTAGATGCGATATTTTGGACATCTTTTTCAAGAATATATTTGGCAGACTGACAGTCGATTCGGAGAAGGAATTTTTTATTTAAAAGATCATCTTGGAATTTAGAAATACATTGAACTATTGAAAGAATTTCTTTTTTGATGGTGGAATAAGATTTTTGAGGATCTAACCAGACACCTGAATGGAATCTAACTAATTGCTCATGAGAGGAATGCTGCAATTTTTGTTTTAATATACCGCCATATCCCATGTCTGATGCATCGGTCTCAACTATCATGAATGCCTGAGGATGAGGAATGCATAGACATGATAATGAATGCACTTTCTCTTTGATTTGTTTAACTAATTGAGTATGCTCGTTAGACCATGCTGGTGGATTTTTCTGTAGCCTTTGGAATAATGGTGCACATGTTATTCTTATTTTTGGGATAAAGTCAGAGACGTAATTTAAACACCCTAAAAATCGTTGTAATTGGGTTTTATCTTTAATTTCATCAGGGAATTTATTTGCAAATTCTATTGATCTATTTATTGGCGTTATTGTTCCTCTATGAATGTTGTGTCCTAAGAATCTGACAGATGTTTGAAATAACTTCATTTTTGTTGCGGAAATTACTAATCCATTCTTTTTTACGGTATGAAAGAAAATATTAAGATGTTTCAAATGTTGATCGATATTGTCTGAATATATTAGGACGTCATCAATGTAGACTATAGAAAATGTTGTATAAGGATTGAATATGTCGTTCATAATTCTTTGAAATTCTGAGGGAGCGTTTTTTAATCCGAAAGGCATCACATTCCATTCATAATGACCGAATGGTACTGTGAACGCTGTTTTGTATCTATCTTTTTCTGCGATTTGAATTTGCCAAAAACCAGACTTCATATCAAATTTGGAGAAGAGTTTAGCATTATATAAACGTTGTAACAGATCCTTTTTATTAGGGATTGGGTATCTAATCCATTGTAATACTTTGTTTAAAGGTTTATAATTAATTACTATTCTAGGAGCTCCTCGTTCTTTTTCTGCTTGATTCATTACATAGAATCCAGCGTAGCTCCAAGGAGATTTAGAGGGTCTGATTAATTTCTTATCAAGTAAAGTTTGTAATTCCTTTTTACATATTTCTAATAAATCGTGGTTCATTTGAATAGGTCTAGCCTTAGTTGGAATGTTTTTTTCTGAGAAATCTTTTTCATAAGGGAGATCTACAATGTGCCTTTTTCGGTTCCAAAAAGCATTAGGAATATCAGCACAGACTTCTTTAGTATATAATTTTATTAATATTTTAATCTTATATTGTGTGTCAATATTTTGTAATTGTCGTTCAATCGTATGATATAAAATATCATCTTGGAGGAACATGATTTTATTTTGTTTTCTTTGGATTAAATTTAGGCTATGATAAATTGAATTAGTTTGTAAAATATTTAATTCCTTATATTGTAGAGGGGTTATAAATTTGAATAAGATTTTTTGTCCCATAATTTTTGCTCCTAATCCTTGTGAATCAACCCAAACTGGATAGATTTGTGTGAGGAATGGAATTCCTAATATAATATCGGTGTTTAAGTCATCGACAATTATGAATTGGTGTTTAAAGCATATTTTGTCATGGCATATGAATGTTTTTGTAAGTTTTCCCTTAACACGTAAAGGAGAATCATTTGCTGTGACTAATTTTTCTGTTGTTGGTTCATAGTATTTTGTTGGAAATATGCCATCTCTAATTACACTATGGTCAGCTCCAGAATCAACCATAGCAGTAAAGGTGAATTTAGAATCGTGAATTGAAATAGTTATGAATATATACCATTTTTGATAAGTAAATTTTTGAATAGTTGAGATGAAGTCGGAGGGTTTAATGGTTGAAAGCGTGATTGCATTTAATGAGAAGGGTGGTCCTTCTTCTTTGATTATAGTTTCTTTTGCCTTTTGTAGTTGAGTATGAGTAGGGCATATTTTGGTGTCATATACTAGATTTTTTGTTTCTGTGTGATTTAAATGGTCTTTAATATTTTTAATCTCTTCTTTTAATAATTTGATTTCTGTTCGAAAGTTATGAATATTATGTAGATGGGGTTTTAAAGCTGTTTGATATGGTTCAAAAGGTTTAGAAATACTAAAGGGTTGAATCGGTTTATCCTGATTGTCTTTAGATATTTTATTTATTTCAGAATAGAGTTGTAGTTTTTGTTTAAATTTCTCTTTTATATTTGAATCTATATCTGATATGTTATCTATGATTTCATTAATTTTATTTTTTCCTTTTGATTTGCACCTACTTATTTTGTGGCCTGGTTTTCCACATTTGTAGCAAGTGGTTATTTTAGGTTTGTTTTGATAATAGTTTTCGTTTGAATAGTTTTGAGAATGGTTATGTTTTCTTGGTTTATTTATTTTTAAATTTTGATCCATTTTTTGAATTAAAGAATTATCAGAGGTTGAATCATCTGCAGAGTCTTCTGTAGATTCAGATTCTGACGTATTGTGTTTATCAATGGTATTTATTTTTGATGTGCTTGGAATATCTTTATTGTTATTATTAAGTTTTTCTAAGGCTTGAGTTATTTGTTCAAGCAAATTGAGTGGTTGAATTTTTTCTGAAAGTTCAATTGGTATACTAGTTGGTTGAAAATGTGGTGCTGAATAGCTTTGTGGAAAGTTAGAATTCTTTTCTTTATGTGCTCCTTTAATTTCTGTTGATAATGAATCAATTTGTTGTGCTATGGTATGTAACATCTGATTTGAATAATTATTCTGATGATATATTTTTTAATATCTTCAATATTGACTAGTTCATTATTATCTTTACCTCGTTTGAAAGGTGAAGCAGTAACTTCTCCTTCATTAGTAGTAATCTTAATAGATTGTAATGGGGGGTAGATGGAAGTTACAGTTTTACCATCCATTAATTGCCATTTTTTATATAAACTAGTTTGAACATCTATTCGGGATTGATTATAGGGGTGTTGAATACCTTGTTTCTTTAAATAATTTTCTAGCCAGATTTCAAAGTTATAATGAAGTTTATATTTGTTCACATCAGTGATCCATTCTTTTATGATTATTTCTTTGAAAGTAATATCAAATTTTGAGAACCATTTGAAATATTTTGATTCGTTTCTAAAGTCTTCCATTAATTCAAAACTTTGATTGATGAAGGGTTTAACACTGGTGATGGCATTAATTTCACCAAAGTCTCCTTTCATTTGGGATGATGTTGGAGAATAATTTCCTTGATCCATTTCTGGAAGAGGAGATTTATGAAATACTTTAATGGGTTGTTGAAAAGAATAATCTGAACATGATTTTCTATTGGATTCAGGATATCTAAAGGAGGTTGAAGGTCTTTCTCTTAGTGAATTAAAACGTATTAATACCGTTCCATCATTTTCTTCAATAATATCAGATATTTCTGTTTGTTCTATATCTCTAGGAGTTTGAGGATTTTCAATCCTAAATTCTTCTGGAATTGTAATTTCATTCCATTTTAATCTTCTAGGTACAAAGGTTTTTGAATGTTCTGCCTCAATTTGAAGTAAGACAGTTTCTTCTTGTATAGAAATTGTACTGATCATTTTGAATTTAGGGTCCATGTTAGTGTTCATTAATTTGAAGTATATCTTATACATAACAGCTACTTGCTCAGTAAATCTTTCAAATTCGTCACCTTGTAAATGAACATCTAATATTAATGAATTTAAGATTAATGGATCTGTTAATGATACAGAGTAATTAGGCATACAGTTGAAATAGACTGGACCATTACATATATTGGTTTGAATCATTGACAAAATGGATGACTTGTATCTCTTTAATCTTTTGTCTCTTAAGGCTGTATACACAGGAATGTCTACACCTGTATGAACTAAAGGTTTAATTGCTACTTGTATTAATCCAAAATGTATGTATCTAAATCCTTTCTTAAGGAATTCTTTTAATGCTAAGGTAGATAATAGTTGAATGGTTTGGAATTTATTTTGAATATTAAATGTTTCTTCATGAATTTTAATTGCGTATGAGGTTTTGAAGTCAAATGTACCTATACTATAAATGTTTTCTATTTTCTCATTTGGAATTTTCCATTCTAAATAATCTTCATGAATTATGTCCTCTCTACTTCTTATTATCTTCTTATTTGATCCTGAGGATGAATTGGAACCTAGAAACACTTTTCTAACAATATTAGTCATTATTAATGCGTAACTATCTGCGGGGTTGACCTTTTAGTCGACTGGAACACGGGAACACTATGCCTGGAACACCCTATCCTGCGGGCTTGCCAACGGACTTACAAGCTTACCAACGCTTGCCAACGCCTACTAAAATTCAACATTGCCTCATAGTATGCTTTAATGCTAACTAACATGCAAGAATCATGGCTCTGATACCATTACGAACCCAGGAGACAAGATAAGGAAATAAGCAGGAAGTAATTTGGACAGAGTAATTGCACGAAGATAAGATGGAATGGAAATGATGATAATATTAATTTAAAAAGACAATTAAAAGATAATTATAAGATGGAATACAATAAGGAATACTTACAAACAATGCCTTGGTACTTGGAAATTGAATAAAAGTGGTACAATTATTTGGTAGAGGTACAGGTAGGAATTGTTGCAGAGAAGGGAAGGTTTAGGATGGCTAATTGTAGGTGATTAGTAGTTGTGGTTTTTTTTCCGATGCTTTTTTCCGATGCCTTTGATGAATGAAGGGGAACCCTCTTTTATAGAGTGAACCGTGGCTTCTGGAGAATGATGAATCATTGCCTTTACTTGGAGATGCCTTTTTGAGGTGACCTTGATGAGATGTGGTTTGAATGGCTTCTTATCTTCTTTTGCATGCGTGAGGAATCTTCTTTGCTTTCTGTCTTGTTGAATGTCTTGTCTGGAGTGCTGGAGGAATCCGTTTTGCTTTATGTCTTGTTGATTGACTGTTTTGTCTTTAAATGCTTTTGTCCGGAGTGCCTTGCTTGCTTTATGGACGGCTGTCTATTCTGCTTTTGTTTGATGAGACTTTTGAAGTGATTTGAGCCGAGAAAGTGTTTTTAGTAGAGTAATTATTTTTCTCATTGCCTTTCGGCGTATTAGGCTAGGCTTAACTTGTTATGCCATGTTGGCTTTTGAATGCTTGGGATGCTATCTTTGGATGCTTTGAAGGATGCCTTGCCTATTGAATGATGCCTTGCCTATAGCTTTATTATTGTCCTTGTTGTCCTTGTTCCCTGTTAGGCCATCTTGGAAGCTTTGAAGTTTGTTGGTAGGATGTAGTGACGTCTTCATGGTAATGGCTTTGTTAGGTCACATTTGTCCTTTTCTGCTGAATGAGGAATGTCCTGTCGTCCCTTTACAGGAGAGTATGGATGCCTTAAGGTGAGGATATCTGCAGAGAAGTGTTAGTAAAATCTCTCTTTTCGGTGTTTTGTTTAGTAACAAAGAATTGTGCTCGTTTTTTAATTGAAAAGAGAATGAAAAGAAGGGAGATGATTAAGAGAAATTGCAACTTTGGAGAATGCTTTGGAAAAAGGTGATTTAAAAAGCTTTGAAAAGTGATTGGTTGTTTTTAATAAAGAAGAAAATCTGGGCTCACTATCTCACTACTCAATGACATGTTCTTCAATTGAAAATCTTAATGCCTCACTTGATCATAGGCAAAACTTAAGATTGATTCTAGAAAGTTTTAAGCAAAACACATAAGATGGTTGGAAAGGTTAATTCTTTTCTTTAAGAAATCGTCTTGAGTTGAATGTTAAATCATTAAGAAGTTCAAGTATGAGATAAAAATAAGTTCAAGAAATGTTTTAAAAAGAGGTAGAAGTTAAAAATCTAAACCAATCCTCATGTGCCTTCAAGAATACTTTCAAGAAGAAAGGCTTAAGTTAGGCATGCAAATATTCATTAGGTCTTTTTCATGAAAACCATTCAAAAAGAAGATGGATCAGAGAGAGGAGTAGTAGTGAGCCCAGAAAACTGATTTAGCTACTCATGGAAAACAAAGAACAATGTAAGTAATTAAAGCAAGACATACCGTAAAATGAGTGAAAGAAAATGTAGCTCGATTCTTGTATTGATGTCACTTCAATCTTCAAGTTACAAGCACTCAATCCCTCTCTCTCACAGGTATTTGTCTGAACTACAAATTGCAAAATAAAAATACAACTTTTGTACTATCTAACAAAGAGCCTAAACCTTAAAGTATAAACAAAAATTCTAATCCTAGTCTTCGCCCTTTTTCCTCTGTTGAACATAGTATTTATAGGGAAAAACCAGAGGGGTGAGGTTGTGAGAAGATTGGGGGAGCAAACGCTCCCCCAACAACTTTCAACAAGCCGTGAAAACACGGCTAGGGCCGCGTTTCCGTGGCCCTGGTGTGGCCAGATGGCCACACCCAAGTGGTGGAACTCCCCTCTTTGGTGATTCGCCCATATCTTCTGCTGGTTTTCTCATTTCAGCTCTAGGATTTGACGAAACAGCCTTTGATTGTTGGCTTTAACCGCTTGATTTGGGAGGATTCTTTTCAACCGATTTTCAACCTCTCTGATATGCCAAGATTTTTCCCTGATTCCTTGATTTCGAATTTATTCTGAATTAAATCAGAATTTGGTGGGCTTTTGGGCTTGTTTCTCTTTCCTTTCTTTTAGCAATTGGGCCTACATTTAACAAAGAAGAAGAAGACTTATTATTAGGATTTATTAGCTAAAAAGTATGGTAAGGTGACAATGTATATGCAATATATGTGACTGATCAGCCCCCTTGAGAGTGCTAATGAATAAACGAGGCATGATGGCATCGTTCAATACTACGTTCCCGATTTGAGATTTAGTGTAGTATATATGCTGGTTCGGCGACCCTGTACCGTTGAAAGCATGTAGGGTCAGTGCCTTGTACCTTGCTAGGTAGGGAGCTATGTCCCATTCCATTGGGTAGGGTTGGACTACCCGCACATCTTGAAGGTCTCCTCGAGCGTAAGGGCTTCGAGGCATTTCTCTAGATTGCTCATCCTCCTAGAGTGACGAGTTCCACTTTCTGAGTCATCCTCCTCTTCAGATGAAGGGTTGGGGGACTCGGGGGGTTTGAGTGCTTTTCACTCTCAGTATCAGAAGAAGAGCTTTCTCCCTCCTTTTTTTTCTTAGTCTTTGGACCCTTTTTCTTCTTCTTAAGTAGCTGTGCTAGCATTTACTTAAAGGTGTCAATGAATTCTTATTGAGCTTGAATCATATCGAACCGTTCCCTCTGAACTTGGGCCTGCTCTTTGAATTATTTGACCACTTCTTCGGGAGTGCCCACCATGTAAGTGAATGCTTCTTTCTCTGTAGAAGAGTTAGAGGCCTGAGATTTCGCAATGGTGGGGTGCGCCTCGTTCACTTCAATACCCCAGGCTAGGGCACTATAGTTCACCAGAAAAATTATACCAGTCCAGATGTGAGTGTACTATTACACTCCTTTTGATTTGCTAAGTGTTTCTTTCAAATCAGAAGAACGTTCATCGTCAGACTCACCAGAGAAGACAACCGGTTGCTTCCCCTTAGGCTTGCTCGGTGTAGTGCATGGACCCACCATATTTGAAGTTGCCTTAGGTTACTCCACGTCAGAGTAGGACTTCTTCTGGCGGGAGCGACGTCTCTTGGCTCAGTTAAAGACTGGGGCAGCTGACATCCGATTGAATACCGACGGCTTACTCGTATAAGACTTGAAGTGGCAATCAGAGAGTACTGCCACAATGAGCCATTCACAATAGCATTGGGGAGTGATTTGGTGGACACTCCTCTTCTTTGTCAAGTAGTCTTTTAGATCCATTGCAGGAATATCCAAAGGACTAGCCTCAAATCCTTGGAGGCGAGGGCTTTTTGATTCAGTATGTGTAACCCTCGGTTCCATATGTAGGGTGTCAATACTGGTATCCGATACCTGATTTAATCATCCTAGTAGCTGGATTAAGGCCATTCAGCTCAAAATATTATTTCTCATTATTTTAGATTTTCTAAATTTTCTAAAATTTTTAAGAATTATTGGAGGAGAATCTCAATTTGAAGTCGTTTGGTGTCACATACTGACTCTGAGATTTTTAATTTGCAATCGGGAATTAATTTCATGAATCTGATTTCTTAATAATGTTCAAAATAATATTTGCTATTTTTAAGAATTTTAGGAATTTTTTTGAATTAAATAGGAATTTAATTGAGTTAAGAAAAGGCAAAAATAAAATATAAATAAATAAATAAATAAATAAATAAAAAATCTTAGAAAAATAAACCCCTATAATAATTCTTCCAAGTTTTGAACTCTTAACCACCTCATTCAAACCCACAAGCTCCCACCACTATGCCTCATTGGCGTGTGGTATAGAGGCCCAAGCCTACCTATTTTAAACCTTCATCTATTTCCCCCCATCTTCTCTAACTTCATCTACTCTCTCTAACTTTTCTCACATTTTCTCTTCCTTATTCCCACTCACCCAAACTGAACCCATTACTCATTTCACATAGTCTAACTCTTAGCGGTGGCTTAGGGGAGTGTGTGGTGCGTATAAAAGGGGTATCTCACCAACTCAAGTCACTTACAAAATCTTAACTTCTCTCTATTTTTCACTACACTCTTTCTTTCTCTTCCATACTTAGCAAGATTCTTAAGTGCTGGATGACAGGAAGAAGATCTAGACTGAAGGGAAGCGTTCCAGGTATTTCTTTTGCATTTTCAAAGAATTTAGTTCGTTGTGGCATTTCATCGAACATATAGTACGCATTACATTGTAGCTGTAATTTCACCATGTAAAACGTTTGCTAAAATCACAATAAAATTACGTAGAACACCTAAGATATGCACCCTAATTATCATGATTTTAATTGATTTTTAAAATTTTATTTTCAATCAAAAAAGGGGAAACTGCTGTGCACTGTGCACAACACAGTGCAGATCCAGGTCAGGCCAGGCCCGGTCTGGACCTGGTTGAGCTAGGCCAGGTCCAGCCTAGCCTAGTCGGGCTAGACCAGACCCGACTGGGTCTGTGCTGGGCACAGACCTAGTCCGGGTCTGTGTTTTAACAGAACCGGGTTCGGGTCTACTTTATAAACCCGAACCTGACCCAATTTTAAAAAAAGAAAAAGAAAAAGAGGAAAAAAGGAAAGAAAGAAAAAGAAAAAAAGAAAAAAATAACATATAAATAAAAATATGTAGAAAATTACTGTAGCATTTTACTATAGCAAACCCAGACCCAAACCCATTACTGTAGCAAACCCGTTGCTATAGCAACAGACCAGTTATGAATTATTAATTAATTTTACGCTTAAATTAATTTAGAAAATCTAGAAAAATCAGAAAAATTCCAGAAAAATTCCTATAAAATCAAAAACTGAGATGTGACTCTGTAAAATTATTTTTGTAGTAATATTACTTAGAATAGCTCAAAATTAAATATTTTTTTATAATTATTATTTAAATTGAATGTAGATTACCGGGTTAATATACAACTTCTATAATCGGATCCGTGATGATCTCAAGTGAGTGTTTGTTTGTTTGTTACTCTTTTATTTATTTATTTATACCAGCGAGTGTATTGTTTATTTATTATTTAAATCATGTGATTATTTTTTCATTTCATGTGTTGTTATTATTTCATGTGAATATTTATGTTTCATATCGTTGATAATTATTCTGTCAAATAGTTAAATCTATTGATTTTATAATTTAGAATGATCGTGATGTTATGATTTAGAGTTCAGTTCTAATGATCAACTATTTCTATCGGGGTATCGAATAAGTTGGAAAGTGAATATTTCGGTTATGGAATGAATTATTGGACTTGGATTATTATATGATAGGAGATAGTTTAGATATATTTTAGATGATTGGTCAGATTATGATCTTGATGGACTCCATATTTGGATACTGAGATATTAGAGTATCATTTCATGTTTATTTGTTTACGATTTTGGGGATTCAGAATATGTGTGATATACTTGATACCTGTACTTGATTTGATCTTGAGATTAGTATAATTTGTATATGAGAATAATAGTAGGTTTTATGCGTATCAGTTACCAGACTTAATATTCTATTATTCGATAATAAATCAGGTGATGATTGGATTCTGAGGATTTGGCTTTATTAATAAAATAAGAGGTTTATCAGTTAATTGAAATTACAAATGAATTTCTTCAGGGTGGATTTCATTTGAACCAATTTTACTATTCAGATATGGGACTATCTATTATATAGCTTAGACGGTAATTTGATTAGGATGCTGGATTTTGATTGGTCCATGGTTATAGTTATATGGGTGAATACTTGGGTGAGTTGATTTGCAAAGTTGAACTGATCGAATAGAGTTAACATTGAATTCTTGTCTATTTTAATTACCTGAGGTTGGGTTGGTAGATAGGTGTATATTGGGTTTGTATGATTTTGTGGACTTCATATTATTACAGTTGATGATTACCTTGGCATTTGGACCTGTGATTGAACTCGACTGAAGTGGGTGTATATTGATCGAATTGTTAAATGAGGAATTGGTTAGAGGTAATTGAGCAGTTGCTTATTATTTTGAGATCAGGATAAATTGATTAGAGGTGGCTGATTATTTATGTTGGGACTCTGATATATTGGTGACTAAAGATAGATATGCAGATAATATAAAGGATTGGGGTAGATTGACATGATTGGGGTAAGTGATTATTGCTTTATTGAGGTGGTTTCTGTAACAGATATTGACTTTGGATTCGCCGATAGATGAGATTTGACTGATTCTAGATGGGATTGTATTGTACGGGTAAGTGTCTAGACCAATTACTATAATTATTCATGTTACTAAAAGTTACTGAAAACGTATCGTTAGACCATAACACTCAGTACAAAATCATTCATCGTATACACGGTTACTGTTACTGTTTACTATTCTGATTACTGCTCACCGTGTATATGATTACTGTTACTGTACTGTTATTGTTACTGTACTGTTATTGTTACTGTATTCTAAGTAACATGGATATTGACTGATTTAACTAAATTAAATAATATTATAAAAAGACAACTTGCACTGGGATTGAAAAAATTGATGGAAGAGACGATATCTGTATTTTGGGTGGACTAAGATACAGATTGCGCAGCCGAAATGAGGGTTCCACTGTAGGGTTCTCGGGAATGACTGGCATCCATCTGATATTACATTACTATTACCGTCACTGAGTACCTAGCGGTACATGCCTGGTTCAGCGCAAGGCATCTGGGGCTGTGGACCCGGGTATGTACGAGACCCACTTAAAGTATGGACAATGTCTCTAACCAATCAGTTTTAATAACTTAGGACCCTGATTGACATGTGTGGTAGGCGTAGTATGGGATGCGTCTACTGCATGCGGCAACTGATGTTCGTTTACATAATTAATAACAAAATCGAAATCTTACATTGACATTGTGGACTGAACTTGATATATATGACTAATTGTAAACATCTGATTATACCATTTCCCTGACTCTACACCTGACACCCGATTGGACATCTAGTTTTGTAATGACTGGCTTTCTTTTTTCTGTTCATGTTTTATATGTTATTTCTGTTTTATTCCAGCATATATATTTCCTAGTCTGATCACATTTATATTTGCATGCCTTTCCCTTATTCTCTTATACATTCACTTGGAGTTCTGACTCCCTTGATTTGCATATCCAGATCTGGGACTATTTATTGTTGACCAGGTATTTGGAGAGGATCGCATGCACTTGTGGAGCTAGAGTCTCTTCCTGATTATCGGTATCCCTACTCTTTTATTCATGTTTTTTCTTGATTCTCTCTATATCGTATCCAGTTCCATTTCATATTCTTATTCATATGCTAGCATTGTGTTAGATATTATATGTATTATTGCAGTGATTTTAGTGCCTTTATAGATGATTATATAGCATGTTCAGGTTACTTTAAGCTTAGCGTGTATACGTAGGATACTCTCTTCACGTATATACATCGCCGACTCTCGTTGTGACTCCGTTTCTCCGTATTTTGGGAAGCGAGGCGTGACAGTATGTTTCAAAGATATACCAGACTGGATGCGGACCTTGCGTTTTTGTGATAAATGTGGGTCTAAGCCTCACGTTTTGGTAGAGTCTGATTCAGAACGCAGACTTCGTGTTGAGTAGAGGAACGTGAGAGTCGCGTTCTGGCACAGATTGGATGCGAGTCTTGCGTTGAGTAGTAGGAACGAGAGAGTCATGTTCTAGGATAGATTGAACACGAGTCTCGCGTTTTGGAGTAAGAACGCGGACCTCACATTTGGGCGTTGAGACGCGTGTTTGAAGAATGCGGGCCTCGTGTTGCTTCAGAGAAACACTGGTAGGAGCTTCGCATTCTGTGTCTGCTAATTAGTCTCTAGATATGCTTATTTCATAACGCATCATCGCATTTATTTGATACAAATTATTGCTAATGCTGGTTTTCTTGTGTGTTCCTAGTTTCATGGTGTGGAATGAAAAAGAAGCCAAAAATCATATTTATTTGAGGATTTTAAAGCCAAAGAATATACCGACCACTTGGAAGCATATTCTGCTACAGCTAGAAGAGGAAAAGACCAACCCTGAGATACCTACACCTAGGCAAGTACTAGAGCCAGCTTCACGACAAGTCTCTGGCACATCGGCGCCAAAGAGGCCGCGTTTCCTGGGCTGCGGAAACACGACCCCTCTTGCACCAGATTTTGGTCACATCTCGTCCCCTCTCCCTTTGTTTTTCTGTGCCTATAAATACCTGATTGGTAGTGAAAAGTGCATTTTTATCATAACATTTACCATCACATTTTCATATTTATTCATTTAATTCTGCACATTTATTAATATTTTGTGATTTATTGTCTGCAGGCCTCGAAATAATAAAAAGAAAGAATTAAAGCCTAAAAAGAGCCCAAAAGCCCATGTTTGAAGCCCAAGTGCAAAAGTGCAAATATCAAATGTCAAAAGTGCAAATACACAAGGGCTAAAGTTGTAATTATTAAAGAAGAGGAAAGGATAGACTTCTATCCAACTTAAACTCTTGCAGATGAGGATAAAAGCTAAAGATAAGAGTGCAAAGATAAGGAAATTCGTGGATAAAGATATTGGGAGATTTGAAATCTAGATAACATGATTCTCAAGTTATATCCAAATCCCATGATAAAGAGCCAGGATGCAGCTTCCAGAAGCAAACGCCCAGATGGACGGACCAGAAGAAGCCACGCGCCAAAGCGCGTGGCAATCTGCCACCAAAATGCCGCAATTCCACGGCAAATGCCGCATTTCCACGGCAATTCAGATAAGCCAGGGCAACGGCTTTTGTGTACGACTTGTGTTCGGACTCTAACTCCTTCTGCGCCTATAAATACCCCCTGCAGTGCAACACAGAACGTCGTCCAGCGCAGTACAGGGCCAAAATTAGGGTTTCTTCTAGGTTTTCTTCTTTTGTAATTAGGTTTTTCTTTTTATTTTCAAGAGAGAGAGGCTTATGTTGAGCGTGACACTGATGTACCTTCCTCTTTTCTGCCATTGTACTGATTAATAAAGGTAATCTTTTCTTTGTTCATTGTTCTTATGTTTTACTTTTCTTTTTGTTTTCTTTTCTTTTTTCTCTTTGATCTATGTTGATTGTATATGAGCATGCAAGTGATTTCTGAAGCACGAGTTTAACGAGTCTTAGCGAGAGCCAACGATATTTCATGGAGATGTTCTCCTCCTCAAGGTACGTATCAATTCATGCTTGCCAAGGCTTGATGATCTAATGCGAACAGGGGACTGAGATCAATCCTATGCTTTATGCGTTCATGCCTCCAAAGTAAGGTAGAAAGTGTTAAGATTTCATATTGTTCCTCAACCAAGGTTAGTATTTCTTTTATTTTATTTTCTTTTCTTTTCTTTTCTTTTTGTAGATAAATCACAACTCTTCTCCCAATTCTTTATTTGCCGACTCATTGTAAAATACCGCCTTCTTCTTAACTTAGCTAAAAATAAATAATTTTTAGGGTAAAACTTACAAACGCTTCCATCGCTAGTCCCTCCCAGAGGATCACGACCCGCATAGCCTTTGCTATAGCGGATTAGAATTGAGAACCTTGCACACCTTTAATTCTCAGATCTAATATTTTATATTTTGTGTGCAGGAAAAAACTCAATCAAAAAATTGGCGCCGTTGCCGGGGAGGGACGGTAGGTTTTTCTCTAAAAATAAAAAAATTTTAACTAATTCTTTTATTCTTTCTGTTTGCAGGTTTGGAGAACAGGGAAACTGACAGCAGAAGTGGACATATAGCAACTCTGTGCCTCTGCCCTCAAAGGCAGAGCACAAGAGCCTACTTCAGAGCCGCGGAAACGCGGCAATTGCCGCGAAACCGCGGCCTGAGTAGTTCCCTACTGATCCATCTTTTGCAGGTTGCTGCAAATTGCAATATCTGTCTACTGCTCTGTTAAACTTTGTTCTGTGATAACCCTGCTTACTGCTAATTAATCAACAGTAAAATACTTGTTGTTAAAGATAAAAATTGATTAGACGTTTGCGTATTAGGCACGTGTCTTTTTAATTCCTTTATTTTTACTGTTGAAGGGTGCTGGAGCAAGGTACGTTCGCATTGCATGTAGAATAGGACTCATCTCTTGGTTGATGCTTTGAGTGAATCTTATTTACATATTTTGTACACTTGCACAAATTCATCTTAAGGGCATAACCCATTAACAAGATAAGGTGGGGATTTCATCACCCTTCCTTAGCCCAAAAATCATATCCCAAGCACTCACTAACCCAAGCCTAACTTAAAAATTAGTAGATGTTGGCCCTAGGGACATCTCGGACTCAATAGGAGATTATCCTAAGGGGGAACAGTGCTGGAAGTTGACTCTTATCAAATCAGTGTCTAGAAAAGGGATTGAGGGCCGAAAGCCCGAAGATTGGTGGTTATTTAATTAAGGAACGTCTTTGACGGAAAACCTCCCACCAATCTTGCCCTGACCTGGCTGATTAACTTGTGGTCAAAGTCTGCACCCTACCTCCCGTGGACAGTCTAACCAGTTAGGAGTCGTCTAGGTCATAGGTCTACCATAACTTAGGTTAGAATTTTCTTTTTTTGTTTTTTATTTGTTTGTTTTGTTTGTATTGGTGTGATATGGCATATAATAATAATTCCAATTTTAATCCATATTACACCTAACTATTATTCGGATATTACCAACCCGGCATATCATAACTTTGACCAATCTAGTGTGCCGGAATGGTCTTATCCGAATGACTATAACCCACACCCTCCATCTTATGACTATAATTTCCATAATAATTTCAACTCGTCACAGAGTTCTTGGGGTTTCGAGTCCCCCGAGTCTAATGTCCAACCACCTTGTCCTCCGTATCCACCTTGTCCACAATATTCCCAAGATTCATACTCAGATCCACCCATTCAGAATAGAAATCCATCTATCTTGAAAATGATGAGTATGAATGAGTCCAAGCAACAGTCACCATCAATCTTAGACATGATGATGCGTGAGTCCACCGACTCACAACTTCATCACGATTACCCTTCCTATTTTCAAGTCCAATCAGAACATGATGCACCTATCGACTATGAAAGGATGCTTAAGGCCATGACTCAGGCTAGATTAGCTCGAGATCATGATATAGATCTGATGGTTCAATCCTTACGTTCTCACCGTCCGGCTAATTCTGATATCGCTGATCATTCTTTAAGAGCCGGTGAACCAAGTTGCTTTGGACAACAAGATTCTATTTCAGTGCCATCATTTGAACTTGCCGAAACTCCAATTCTTGATAATTTGGCAAGTTTTTCCTTTCCTGAAATAGAACTTGAGCATGAATATGATCATGATCTTCCACTCGATGATTCAATTTTATTTCCTGATTCAATAATGACTCCAGTGTCTCCACCTGATTTCACTTTTCCCGAGTCAACATTGGATCCTGTTCCAATTCATAATGAAATTGAATCACCCATTTCAAATGATCATATTGAACTTGACCAATTGTGCAATTTTGAAAATCCTATGGATAAATTGGCAAGTTCTTTTTATTACATTGAACCCAATGAGATATGTGACCTAGATTCTCAAATCTATGATCAAGTTCAAATTACTGAATCATTATTGACTCCTGTTCTGTTACCTGAATTAGGTAATATTTTAGAGTCAGTTTTGATTCCCACACCTATCATTCCTGAACTTGAATCACTAACATTGAGTCACATGTCATTGTGGGAAGATGATTGTGGACTTGAGCTTAAACTTATTGATTTGGACCCACTTCCTGAACTTAACCCGACTCCTGAGCCCTTACTTGATTTGAGCATCTTCCCTGAGTCGGTATTCGTTCCAACACCTATAATGTCCAAGTCAATGATTCCATCTTTTCATACTCCATTTGGGACAAGGAGGTTGACACAATTAACTCCGAAATTTATTATGAAATTTGGAAATTTGATGGGGTGGAAATACTTAAAAATGATTATAAATATATTTTAGTGGGTTATGTAAGGAAAATTTCTGGTAGGTTCCACCAAATTATATGTTATCTTGATTGGGTAGCAACGCTTGGCCCAATTAGACCACCACCGGAACCACCACCTTAAGGTAACTTCTGCCTTCCCTTGTTCTTTTTTATGCATATATGCATTCATTCATACATTGAGGACAATGCATGAGATAAGTGTGGGGGTGGGCTTTACTAACACACTAACATAGTTAGAAACTAACAAAAATTTGCTAATTAAAAAAAAAAGTTATAAAAAGGACAATATTTTGACTTATCTTTTAAAAGAAATCTAAGTAAGTTTTAAGGATTAGGAAAATCATGATTAGGATTTCTAAAAACTTGGTCAAAATAAATAAATTGTTGAATTTTTAAGTATAGGAGGAGAAATTGAATAAGTAGTTAGTCTTAATTTTTACCTTAATGAAATGTGCATACCTAATGCATATCTAGGATTCTTAGACAAAGACCTTGTGCCTCATAAAAAAAAAAGAAAGAAAAAAAAAATCACTAATTAAGCTGGATACATGTACCTCAAGAAGCATAAGTATTCATGCCTAAAGGTGAGTAAAAAAAATAAAGTCCTTAGTTTTGGGGCCTAGTTCACTCGAATTTGAGTCCGCGGGGTGTTTTCTCACTTGGTGCCCTAAAGCCGACTGGTTTGGGAGCCACCGACTTTAAGTTCGCTACATGGGTGGATTAGAAAGCCTAAGAAAACTAAGAAATATTACATATGTACTAACACATCTAAGAGTCAATTAGTTAGGTATGAGGGCCTCAAGAAGCCTTGATGCTTATACGAAAGAAAATTAGATGCGTTATACATATTAAAAAAAATTAAACAAATAAAGAGGCATGAGAGTCCAAGTTAAGAAATTCCTAGTATAAATTCATAAGGATGCATATGATTTTTGGTAACGAAAAAGACTATATTAGAAGTTCAATTTTGACCCTTACCTAAAATGGATAACAATTTACTTTATAAAGACTAAGTCTAAGAATGAATAAAAATGATAATCCTAAAACTTATAGACCACTTAGTCTCTTCAAATATAATTCAAATATTTTTCTTTTTAAGGATTTTGTGGGTGCAATCCGCTGAAAACCCTCACGAGACAACACTCGTCCTCTAGGGTAACCTAGAGGTTTAACGGCTTGTTGCACATGCTAAGTGCAACCGTGATTCCTACGAAAGTGAGTTAGGTTAGATTAATTTTTCTTTTTCTTTATTTTTACTCGAAGACGAGCAAAAAGATAAGTGTGGGGTGTGATTGGTAGTGAAAAGTGCATTTTTATCATAACATTTACCATCACATTTTCATATTTATTCATTTAATTCTGCACATTTATTAATATTTTGTGATTTATTGTGTGCAGGCCTCGAAATAATAAAAAGAAAGAATTAAAGCCTAAAAAGAGCCCAAAAGCCCATGTTTGAAGCCCAAGTGCAAAAGTGCAAATATCAAATGTCAAAAGTACAAATACACAAGGGCTAAAGTTGCAATTATTAAAGAAGAGGGAAGGATAGACTTCTATCCAACCCTAAACTTAGGGGTGGCAGACGGGTCGCGACCCGCCAGACCCGACCCGACCCGACCCGGAGTTAGCGGGTATGGGTTTAGGCTAATTGGGTTTGGGTCGTAATCGGGTCGACCCATCTGACCCGATTATTAAATGGGTCGGGTCGACCCGAACCCGCCAGACCCGCTTGACCCGCCAGACCCAATTATTCTCTCTTCTCCTCGGCCTCCTCCCTTCGATCTCCTCCACCGCCGCCACCGCCTCCTCCCCTTGACCTAAATTAAATTGTCAAAAATATGCGTGAGCCTAATTTCGAATATGTGACCTCTAGTGTATGAGTTTAGTGTGATGACCAACCATATCACCAAACAATTTAGTAAAATAGCGTAAAGAAATTGTATTTAAGGCTTAATAATCGGGTCAAATGGGTCGGGTCGGGTCGACCCGATTAAGTCTGGGTCGGGTCTGGGTCTGAATTTTTGACCCATATAATAAACGGGTCGGGTCGACCCGACCCGATTATTATATGGGTCGAGCAGTAATCGGGTCGGGTCGACTCGACCCGACCCAATTGCCACCCCTACCTAAACTCTTGCAGATGAGGATAAAAGCTAAAGATAAGAGTGCAAAGATAAGGAAATCATGGATAAAGATATTGGGAGATTTGAAATCTAGATAAATTGATTCTCAAGTTATATCCAAATCCCATGATAAAGAGCCAGGATGCAGCTTCCAGAAGCAAACGCCCAGATGGACGGACCAGGAGAAGCCACGCGCCAAAGCGCGTGGCAATCTGCCACCAAAATGCCGCAATTCCACGGCAAATGCCGCATTTCCACGGCAATTCAGATAAGTCAGGGCAACGGCTTTTGTGTACGACTTGTGTTCGGACTCTAACTCCTTCTGCGCCTATAAATACCCCCTGCAGTGCAACACAGAACGTCGTCCAGCGCAGTACAGGGCCAAAAATTAGGGTTTCTTCTAGGTTTTCTTCTTTGTAATTAGGTTTTTCTTTTTATTTTCAAGAGAGAGAGAGGCTTATGTTGAGCGTGACACTGATGTACCTTCCTCTTTTCTGCCATTGTACTGATTAATAAAGGTAATCTTTTCTTTTGTTCATTGTTCTTATGTTTTACTTTTCTTTTGTTTTCTTTTCTTTTTTCTCTTTGATCTATGTTGATTGTATATGAGCATGCAAGTGATTTCTGAAGCACGAGTTTAACGAGTCTTAGCGAGAGCCAACGATATTTCATGGAGATGTTCTCCTCCTCAAGGTACGTATCAATTCATGCTTGCCAAGGCTTGATGATCTAATGCGAACAGGGGACTGAGATCGATCCTATGCTTTATGCGTTCATGCCTCCAAAGCAAGGTAGAAAGTGTTAAGATTTCATATTATTCCTCAACCAAGGTTAGTATTTCTTTTATTTTATTTTCTTTTCTTTTCTTTTCTTTTTGTAGATTAAATCACAACTCTTCTCCCAATTCTTTATTTGCCGACTCATTGTAAAATACCGCCTTCTTCTTAACTTAGCTTAAAAATAAATAATTTTTAGGGTAAAACTTACAAACGCTTCCATCGCTAGTCCCTCCCAGAGGATCACGACCCGCATAGCCTTTGCTACAGCGGATTAGAATTGAGAAACTTGCACACCTTTAATTCTCAGATCTAATATTTTATATTTTGTGTGCAGGAAAAAACTCAATCAAAAAATTGTGATTGGTAGTGAAAATTGCATTTTATCATTATATTTACCATCACATTTTCATATTTTTCCTATATTTCTGCACATTTACTAATAATTTTATGATTTATTGTGTGCAGGCCTTGAGTTCTTATTTTAATAATAAATAAAGCCTAAAAGAAGCCCAAAAGCCCATGTCCAAGCCCAAGTGCAAAAGTTGCAAATTACCAAGTGTAAAAGTTGCAATTACTAAAAGAAGAGGGAAGGGATAGACTTCTACTCAACCCTAGTTGCTTGCAAGACAATCCTAAAGATAAAAGGAGAAGAGTTTAAAGATAAATTCGGATTCAGACTGTACATGTTTAGTATTCAGATCATAACTTTTGCTACAGATAATCAAATCCGATGATTTAAGATGCTCCAGAAAGAAGACTTGAAGACCTACAACTCTTATGTTGATAAAACTTTCCAATTCAATCCGCAGATAAGACATATTCGGTGATCAACATGATAACAAGTTGCAGGACAGAGTTGTACTGGGACTCTACTTCTTCCAGCTCCTATAAATACCCCTGCAGAGCAATAGAGAAGGACACACAGAATCTACAGAGCAAATTCTAGGTTTCTTAGGCTAACTTGTAACTTAGGTTAGAAATTTTTCTTTTTTGTTTGTTTATTTGTTTGTTTTCTTTTTTTTTGTTGTTTTGTATGATATGGCCTATAACAATAATTTTTTTAATTTTAATGAGGATCCATATTATTCACCAACCTCTTTTTCGGATATTACCAACCCGGCATATCATAACTCTAACCAACCTAGTGTGCCAGATTGGTCTTATCCGAATCATTACATGCCCCAGTCCCAATACTATGAACAAGATTGGAATAATCATCACTACTCTTCACAGAGTCAATGGGGATTCAACACCCTTAGCCATATGGTCAACCACCTGTTCAACCATTATCTTCGTACACGTCTTTTCCCACATCACCAATGTTTCAATCCTCCAATGATCCATTCAATGGGTTAGAAGAAAAAGTGGATCAGTTGCAAGAAATAATGAATGATCAAATTTCTAGACTTTCAAACATTCTTGAACTTACCAACCAAGTTGATAGGAACCAAGAATCATCCTATCTAGAAGACCTTGATCAAAATTCAATTTCATCACATCAATATGAACTGGACCAATCTCAATCCTTGGACAAATTGGCTAGTTTTAATTTCAATGAGATTGAATTAGATTGTGAATGTGAACCTGATCCTAAACTTTGCGATTCAGTTCCCATCTTCGAATCTATGTTGACTCCAGTACCTTACCCAATTTGGACCAACTTTCTGAGCCAACATTTATTCCTGTGCCCATAGATCATGAAATTGAATCACCCATTTTTGAAGATCATCATAGTGAACTTGACCAATTTCATACTTTTGAAAGTTCCCTTGACAAATTGGCAAGTTCTAATTTTTATGAGATTGAAAACTAATGAGATATGTGACCTAGATTCCCAAATCTATGATCAAGTTCAAATTCCCGAATCATTATTGACTCCTGTTTTGTTACCCGACTTAGGTAATATTTTAGAGTCAGTTTTGATTCCCACACCTATCATTCCTGAACTTGAATCACCAACATTGAGTCACATTCAATTGTGGGAAAATGATTGTGGACTTGAGTTTCAATTTCTTGACTTGGACCTAATTCTTGAACCTAGCCCGACTCCTGAACCCTTACTTGATTTGAGTTTCTTTCTTGAGTCGGTATTAGTTCCTGAACCGATCATTCTTGAGTCCAAATCAACCATTCTATCAAGTCACATTCTTTGATTGACATAGGTATAGACCATGCCTCTGTGATGATTTTTCAGGACTGGTCATGTAAAGGGAGTAAGTTTCACGAGAGGATCTTCCATGATCCTATTCATTCTGGGGACTGTAAATATGTAAATAAAAAAGAGGTCAATAAAGGTAGGTCCGTGAACTACCACATTATCTTGATTGGGCCGCCTTTCGTGGACCAATTAGACCACCACCGGAACCACCACCTTGAGGTAACTTCTGCCTTCCCTTGTTCTTTTTCATGCATATATGCATTCATTCATACATTGAGGACAATGCATGAGATAAGTGTGGGGGTGGGCTTCACTAACATACTAACATAGGTAGAAACTAACAAAAATTTGCTAATAAAAAAAAAAAATAAAAAAATTTAAAAAAAAAGGACAATATTTTGACTTATCTTTTGAAAGAAATCTAAGTTAGTCTTAAGAATTAGGAAAATCATGATTAGGATTTCTAAAAACTCGGTCAAAATAAATAAATTGTTGAATTTTTAGGTATAGGAGGAGAAATTGAATAAGTAGTTAGTCTTGATTTTTACCTTAATGAAACGTTCATACATAATGCATATCTAGGATTCTAAGACGAAGACCTTTGTGCCTCATAAAAAAAAAAAAGGAAAATCACTAATTAAGTTGGATACATGTGCCTCAAGAAGTATAAGTATTCATGCCTAAAGGTGAGTAAATAAAATAAAGTCCTTAGTTTTGGGGCCTAGTTCACTCGAATTTGAGTCCGCGGGGTATTTTCTCACTTGGTGCCCTAAAGCCGACCGGTTTGGGAGCCACCGACTTTAAGTTCGCTACATGGGTGGATTAGAAAGCCTAAGAAAACTGAGAAATATTATACATGTATTAACACATCTATTAGTCAATTAGTTAGGTATGAGGGCCTCAAGAAGCCTTTATACTTACACGAAAGTAAATTAGATGAGTTATACATGCCAAAAAAAAAAAATTTATATTAACACATCTATTAGTCAATTAGTTAGGTATGAGGGCCTCAAGAAGCCTTGATACTTACACGAAAGAAAATTAGATGAAGTTATAAAAATAATAAAGAGGCATGAGAGTCCAAGTTAAGGAATTCCTAGTATAAATTCATAAGGATGCATATGATTTTTGGTAACGAAAAAGACTATATTAGAAGTTCAATTTTGACCCTTACCTAAAATGGATAACATTTACTTTATAAAGACTAAGTCTAAGAATGAATAAAAATGAGGATCCTAAAAACTTATAGATTATAGATTACTTAGTCTTTTCAAAAGTATTTCAAATATTTCCTTTTTATGGATTTTGTGGGTGTAATCCGCTGAAAACCCTCACGAGACAACACTCGTCCTCTAGGGTAACCTAGGGGTTTAACGGCTTGTTTCACATGCTAAGTGCAACCGTGATTCCTACGAAAGTGAGTTAGGTTAGATTAATTTTTCTTTTTTTTTCTTTTTCTTTGATTTTTACTCGAGGACGAGCAAAAAGATAAGTGTGGGGGTGTGATTGGTAGTGAAAAGTGCATTTTTATCATTATATTTACCATCACATTTTCATATTTTTTCCTATATTTCTGCACATTTACTAATATTTTATGATTTATTGTGTGCAGGCCTTGAGTTCTTATTTTAATAATAAATAAAGCCTAAAAGAAGCCCAAAAGCCCATGTCCAAGCCCAAGTGCAAAAGTTGCAAATTACCAAGTGTAAAAGTTGCAATTACTAAAAGAAGAGAGAAGGGATAGACTTCTACTCAACCCTAGTTGCTTGCAAGACAATCCTAAAGATAAAAGGAGAAGAGTTTAAAGATAAATTCGGATTCAGACTGTATATGTTTTAGTATTCAGATCATAACTTTTGCTACAGATATTCAAATCTGATGATTTAAGATGCTCCAGAAATAAAACTTGAAGACCTACAACTCTTATGTTGATCAAACTTTCCAATTCAATCCGCAGATAAGACATATTCGGTGATCAACATGATAACAAGTTGCAGGACAGAGTTGTACTGGGACTCTACTTCTTCCAGCTCCTATAAATACCCCTGCAGAGCAACAGAGAAGGACACACAGAATCTACATAGCAAATTCTAGGGTTTCTTAGGCTAACTTGTAGTTTAGGTTAGATTTTATTTTCGTTTTTCTTTTGTAAATTTTGTAACTGAGAGTGGAAGAAGCTTTCATGGAGGAAGGAGTCCATGCTTGTACTGAGGTGACAGCGGTGTAAACCTACTTTTCTTTCATTGTTAATGAAATCCACTTGAGGTTTGTTTGTGTTCTTTATTTCTAGTTTATTCTTGTGTTCTTTTATTCTTGTTTTATTCTATTTTCTCTCTAATGTCTTGTGAACCATGAGACCCAATTGCGTTGAGACTGCCTAGCCGAAGAAGAGCCCTTGATGGCCTATGGAGATGAACAAACCTTCGTTAGTTTGTCTTTTATTTTCGTAGTGTAGATCAAGGAGGTGGACGATCCTATACGCCATACTTGCACGCCTTCCAAGACAAGGTAAGTCATCGCACGGATCAAAGGTAAGCAAGGTAGAAGAGGTATGTATGTATAGTTTTCTTTCTTTCTAATTCTAGTTTAGATCACACCACCATATTCCCAATTTCTTTTCCTCACTTTCATTGTAAATATCACTTCTAATTTTCATTCTTCTTTCTTTCTAACTTAACTTTAAATTAATAAAAACTTTAGAGATAACTTATTGAAAAAGCTTCCATCGCTAGTCCCTCCCTGAGGATCACGACCCGCATAGCCACTGCTACTGCGGATTCGAATTGAGCACTTGCACAACTTGTTCTAAATCTAATTCCTTATTTTTGTGTGCAGGTAAAATCTCAATCAAAACATTGTGATTGGTAGTGAAAAGTGCATTTTTATCATAACATTTACCATCACATTTTCATATTTATTCATTTAATTCTGCACATTTATTAATATTTTGTGATTTATTGTGTGCAGGCCTCGAAATAATAAAAAGAAAGAATTAAAGCCTAAAAAGAGCCCAAAAGCCCATGTTTGAAGCTCAAGTGCAAAAGTGCAAATATCAAATGTCAAAAGTGCAAATACACAAGGGCTAAAGTTGCAATTATTAAAGAAGAGGGAAGGATAGACTTCTATCCAACCCTAAACTCTTGCAGATGAGGATAAAAGCTAAAGATAAGGGTGCAAAGATAAGGAAATTCGTGATAAAGATATTGGGAGATTTGAAATCTAGATAACTTGATTCTCAAGTTATATCCAAATCT
Source organism: Agave tequilana (assembly GCA_038442645.1). Taxonomy (NCBI): domain Eukaryota; kingdom Viridiplantae; phylum Streptophyta; class Magnoliopsida; order Asparagales; family Asparagaceae; genus Agave; species Agave tequilana. Next base: position 70,434 of record JAVJIF010002542.1, on the reverse strand, counting down.
CATGATAAAGAGTCAGGATGCAGCTTCCAGAAGCTAACGCCCAGATGGACGGACCAGGAGAAGCCACGCGCCAAAGCGCGTGGCAATCTGCCACCAAAATGCCACAATTCCACAGCAAATGCCGCATTTCCACGGCAATTCAGATAAGCCAGGGCAACGGCTTTTGTGTACGACTTGTGTTCGGACTCTAACTCCTTCTGCGCCTATAAATACCCCCTGCAGTGCAACACAGAACGTCGTCCAGCGCAGTACAGGGCCAAAATTAGGGTTTCTTCTAGGTTTTCTTCTTTTGTAATTAGGTTTTTCTTTTTATTTTCAAGAGAGAGAGAGGCTTATGTTGAGCGTGACACTGATGTACCTTCCTCTTTTCTGCCATTGTACTGATTAATAAAGGTAATCTTTTCTTTTGTTCATTGTTCTTATGTTTTACTTTTCTTTTTGTTTTCTTTTCTTTTTTCTCTTTGATCTATGTTGATTGTATATGAGCATGCAAGTGATTTCTGAAGCACGAGTTTAACGAGTCTTAGCGAGAGCCAACGATATTTCATGGAGATGTTCTCCTCCTCAAGGTACGTATCAATTCATGCTTGCCAAGGCTTGATCAAATTTATTCACGAATCCGGCAACAGCGCCAAAAAACTCAATCACGGTTGTTATTAAAAGAAAATAAGAAAATGTTAGTTAGTTTAGAAGGAAGGTGGTATTTACAATGGTCGGCAAAGATAGAATTTGGAGAAGAGTTGTGATTTAATCTCACAACTGGCCACCAACTTTCGTGTGCGATCTTATCCGGGACTCTATCACCTTCTGCACTATAAATATCCCTGCAGGCGCAGCAGAGAGGGGATCCAGAGACGATTAGGGTTTCTTTTAGCCATTGTTCTTTAAATTTCTGCAAGATTGTAATTTTCTTTTCATGCACGTTGTGGAGAAGAAGGAGCTTTGTAATTGGAGGATTATTCTGCAATAAAGGTTACCTTTTTCCCATTTAATTTTCTGTATTTAGTTTTATTTTATTTCTGTGATCTCTCTGGTTTGGTTTCTAATCATCGATCTTCTGATTTGTTTTCTTTCTTTCTTTCTCTAATCTCTCTTATTAAACAATAACAAAAAAATATATATATATAAATTGAAAAGATAAAAAAAATGCTGATGAACTAATTCTCTCTAGTGGTTTGCTGAAATTCTTAAAGCAACCCTAGAGCAGTTACGCCTTGATCAGATTGATGACCATCTCTAGAAACCCTAGGTTTAATAACAACTTTTCTTGAAGATTAAACAAGATAACTAAGATTCTTAATCTAGGTTGCATATTAAAAAGACTTTTCATGACTTCAAACTTAAGAACTAGGACAGCATAAATTTAAGATTCATCTTCTATTAAGCTGTACCTAGATGTTAGGATGAACCATAGTTGGCTTTTAAATAATGTAACTTAGTTAGAATCTGGTATTGGTTTTTTCTTACTTGAATTATTCTAAATAACCTAGGGTGAATTAAATACATCTCAAGATGAAGATCAATTCCTTAACTTGCAATAGGGTTGTGGTAGAAAATCAGCAAAACCACGTCTTTCATATCATATATTCTCAAATCTAATCTCTTTTCTCCTATTTTTGAAGATACAGAGGAATCGAGTCGAAAAGCTTGCATCGCATCCTTCCCTGAGGATCACGACCCGCTTGAGCCCTTGCTACAGCGGATTCGCATTGAGACTAAGAAATCTACACTTCATTCTTTTTTCACAAATTCTTAAATTCTCAATCAAAAAATTGGCGCCGTTGCCGGGGAGGGACGGTAAGTTTTTCTCTAAAAATAAAAATTTTTAACTATTTTTTTTATTCTTTCTGTTTGCAGGTTTGGAGAACAGGAAAACTGACAGCAGAAGTGGACATATAGCAACTCTGTGCCTCTGCCCTCGAAGGCAGAGCACAAGAGCCTACTTCAGAGCCGCGAAAACGTGGCAATTGCCGTGAAACCGCGGCCTGAGTAGTTCCCTACTGATACATCTTTTTGCAGGTTGCTGCAAATTGCAATATCTGTCTACTGCTCTGTTAAACTTTGTTCTGTGATAACCCTGCTTACTGCTAATTAATTCAACAGTAAAATATTTGTTGTTAATGATAAAAATTGATTAGACGTTTGCATATTAGGCACGTGTCTTTTCAATTCCTTTATTTTACTGTTGAAGAGTGCTGGAGCAAGGTACGTTCGTATTGCATGTAGAATAGGACTCATCTCTTGGTTGATGCTTTGAGTGAATCTTATTTACATATTTTGTACACTTGCACTAATTTACTTTAAGGGCATAACCCATTAACAAGATAAGGTGGGGATTTCATCACCCTTCCTTAGCCCAAAAATCATATCCCAAGCACTCACTAACCCAAGCCTAACTTAAAATTAGTAGACGTTGGCCCTAGGGACATCTCGGACTCAATTAGGAGATTATCCTAAGGGGGAACAGTGCTGGAAGTTGACTCCTGCCAAATCAGTGTCTAGGAAGGGGATTGAGGGCCGAAAGCCCGAAGATTGGTGGTTATTTAATTAAGGAACGTCTTTGACGGAAAACCTCCCACCACTCTTGCCCTGACCTGGCTGATTAACTTGTGGTCAAAGTCTGCACCCTACCTCCCGTGGACAGTCTAACCAGTTAGGAGTCGTCTAGGTCATAAGTGTACCCTAACTTAGGTTAGAATTTTTTCTTTTTTTTTGTTTGTTTATTTGTTTGTTTTCTTTTTCTTTTGTTTGTTTTGTGTGATATGGCCTATAACAATAATTTTTTCAATTTTAATGAGGATCTATATTATACACCAACCTCTTTTTCGGATATTACCAACCCGGCATATCATAACTCTAACCAACCTAGTGTGCCAGATTGGTCTTATCCGAATCATTACATGCCCCAGTCCCAATACTATGAACAAGATTGGAATAATCATCACTACTCTTCACAGAGTCAATGGGGATTCAACACCCCTTAGCCATATGGTCAACCACCTGTTCAACCAGTATCTTCATATACGTCTTTTCCCACATCACCAAGGTTTCAGTCCACCATTGATCTATTTGATGGGTTAGAAGAAAAAGTGGATCGGTTGCAAGATATAATGAATGATCAAATTTCTAGACTTTCAAACATTCTTGAACTTACCAACCAGGTTGATAGGAACCAAGAATCATCCTATCTAGAAGACCTTGATCAAAATTCAATTTCATCACATCAATATGAACTGGACCAATCTCAATCCTTGGACAAATTGGCTAGTTTTAATTTCAATGAGATTGAATTAGATAGTGAAAGTGAACCCGATCCCCAACTTTGCGATTCAGTTTCCATCTTTGAATCTATGTTGACTCCAGTGTCCTTACCCAATTTGGACCAACTTTCTGAGCCAACATTTATTCCTGTGCCCATAGATCATGAAATTGAATCACCCATTTTTGAAGATCATCAAAGTGAACTTGACCAATTTCATACTTTTGAAAGTCCCCTTGACAAATTGGCAAGTTCTAATTTTTATGAGATTGAAACTAATGAGATATGTGACCTAGATTCCCAAATCTATGATCAAGTTCAAATTCCCGAATCATTATTGACTCCTATTTTGTTACCCGACTTAGGTAATATTTTAGAGTCAGTTTTGATTCCCACACCTATCATTCCTGAACTTGAATCACCAACATTGAGTCACATTCCATTGTGGGAAAATAATTGTAGACTTGAGTTTCCATTTCTTGACTTGGACCCACTTCTTGAACCATGCTCGACTCCTGAACCCTTACTTGATTTAAGTTTCTTTCCTGAGTCGGTATTAGTTCCTGAACCTATCATTCTTGAGTCCAAGTCAACCATTCTACCAAGTCACATTCTTTTGTTGGACATAGGTATAGACCATGACTCTGTGATTATTTTTCAGGACTGGTCATGTAAAGGGAGTAAGTTTAACGAGAGGATCTTCTATGATCCTATTCATACTGGGGACTTTAAATATGTAAATAAAAAAGAGGTAAATAAAGGTAGGTCCCGTGAACTACCACGTTATCTTGTTTGGGCCGCAATTCGTGGACCAATTAGACCACCACCGGAACCACCACCTTGAGGTAACTTCTGCCTTCCCTTCTTCTTTTTCATGCATATATGCATTCATTCATACATTGAGGACAATCCATGAGATAAGTGTGGGGGTGGGCTTTACTAACATACTAACATAGTTAGAAACTAACAAAAATCTGCTAATAAAATAAAAAAAACTTATAAAAAGGACAATATTTTGACTTATCTTTTGAAAGAAATCTAAGTTAATCTTAAGAATTAGGAAAATCATGATTATGATTTCTAAAAACTTGGTCAAAATAAATAAATTGTTGAATTTTTAGGTATAGGATGAGAAATTGAATAAGTAGTTAGTCTTAATTTTTACCTTAATGAAATGTGCATACCTAATGCATATCTAGGATTCTTAGACAAAGACCTTGTGCCTCATAAAAAAAAAGAAAGAAAAAAAAAATCACTAATTAAGCTGGATACATGTACCTCAAGAAGCATAAGTATTCATGCCTAAAGGTGAGTAAAAAAAAAATAAAGTCCTTAGTTTTGGGGCCTAGTTCACTCGAATTTGAGTCCGCGGGGTGTTTTCTCACTTGGTGCCCTAAAGCCGACTGGTTTGGGAGCCACCGACTTTAAGTTCGCTACATGGGTGGATTAGAAAGCCTAAGAAAACTAAGAAATATTACATATGTACTAACACATCTAAGAGTCAATTAGTTAGGTATGAGGGCCTCAAGAAGCCTTGATGCTTATACGAAAGAAAATTAGATGCCTTATACATATTAAAAAAAAATTAAACAAATAAAGAGGCATGAGAGTCCAAGTTAAGAAATTCCTAGTATAAATTCATAAGGATGCATATGATTTTTGGTAACGAAAAAGACTATATTAGAAGTTCAATTTTGACCCTTACCTAAAATGGATAACAATTTACTTTATAAAGACTAAGTCTAAGAATGAATAAAAATGATAATCCTAAAACTTATAGACCACTTAGTCTCTTCAAATATAATTCAAATATTTTCCTTTTTAAGGATTTTGTGGGTGCAATCCGCTGAAAACCCTCACGAGACAACACTCGTCCTCTAGGGTAACCTAGAGGTTTAACGGCTTGTTGCACATGCTAAGTGCAACCGTGATTCCTACGAAAGTGAGTTAGGTTAGATTATTAATTTTTCTTTTCTTTGTTTTTACTCGAGGACGAGCAAAAAGATAAGTGTGGGGGTGTGATTGGTAGTGAAAAGTGCATTTTTATCATAACATTTACCATCACATTTTCATATTTATTCATTTAATTCTGCATATTTATTAATATTTTGTGATTTATTGTGTGCAGGCCTCGAAATAATAATAAGAAAGAATTAAAGCCTAAAAAGAGCCCAAAAGCCCATGTTTGAAGCCCAAGTGCAAAAGTGCAAATATCTAATGTCAAAAGTGCAAATACACAAGGGCTAAAGTTGCAATTATTAAAGAAGAGGAAGGATAGACTTCTATCCAACCCTAAACTCTTGCAGATGAGGATAAAAGCTAAAGATAAGAGTGCAAAGATAAGGAAATTCGTGGATAAAGATATTGGGAGATTTGAAATCTAGATAACTTGATTCTCAAGTTATATCCAAATCCCATGATAAAGAGCCAGGATGCAGCTTCCAGAAGCAAACGCCCAGATGGACGGACCAGGAGAAGCCACGCGCCAAAGCGCGTGGCAATCTGCCACCAAAATGCCGCAATTCCACGGCAAATGCAGCATTCCCATGGCAATTCAGATAAGCCAGGGCAACGGCTTTTGTGTACGACTTGTGTTCGGACTCTAACTCCTTCTGCGCCTATAAATACCCCTGCAGTGCAACACAGAACGTCGTCCAGCGCAGTACAGGGCCAAAATTAGGGTTTCTTCTAGGTTTTCTTCTTTGTAATTAGGTTTTTCTTTTTATTTTCAAGAGAGAGAGAGAGGCTTATGTTGAGCGTGACACTGATGTACCTTCCTCTTTTCTTTTTGCCATTGTACTGATTAATAAAGGTAATCTTTTCTTTTATTCATTGTTCTTATGTTTTACTTTTCTTTTTGTTTTGTTTTCTTTTTTCTCTTTGATCTATGTTGATTGTATATGAGCATGCAAGCGATTTCTGAAGCACGAGTTTAACGAGTCTTAGCGAGAGCCAACAATATTTCATGGAGATGTTCTCCTCCTCAAGGTACGTATCAATTCATACTTGCCAAGGCTTGATGATCTAATGCGAACAGGGGACTGAGATCAATCCTATGCTTTATGCGTTCATGCCTCCAAAGCAAGGTAGAAAGTGTTAAGATTTCATATTGTTCCTCAACCAAGGTTAGTATTTCTTTTATTTATTTTCTTTTCTTTTCTTTTCTTTTTGTAGATTAAATCACAACTCTTCTCCCAATTCTTTATTTGCCGACTCATTGTAAAATACCGCCTTCTTCTTAACTTAGCTTAAAAATAAATAATTTTTAGGGTAAAACTTACAAACGCTTCCATCGCTAGTCCCTCCCAGAGGATCACGACCCGCATAGCCTTTGCTACAGCGGATTAGAATTGAGAACCTTGCACACCTTTAATTCTCAGATCTAATATTTTATATTTTGTGTGCAGGAAAAAACTCAATCAAAAAATTGGCGCCGTTGCCGGGGACGGTGATTGCCGGGGACGCTTTTTTTTTAATAATAAAGCGCGTGGCCAGATTCCACAGAAATGCCGCAGAACTGCGGCTGCGGCATTTTGGATGAAGCTGACTACCAACTTTCGTGTGCGATCTTATTCGGGACTCTATCACCTTCTGCACTATAAATATCCCTGCAGGCGCAGCAGAGAGGGGATCCAGAGACGATTAGGGTTTTCTTTTAGCCATTGTTCTTTAAATTTCTACAAGATTGTAATTTTCTTTTCATGCACGTTGTGGAGAAGAAGGAGCTTTGTAATTGGAGGATTATTCTGCAATAAAGGTTACCTTTTTCCCATTTAATTTTCTGTATTTAGTTTTATTTTATTTCTGTGATCTCTCTGGTTTGGTTTCTAATCATCGATCTTCTGATTTGTTTTCTTTCTTTCTTTCTCTAATCTCTCTTATTAAACAATAACAAAAAAAAATATAAATTGAAAAGATAAAAAAAATGCTGATGAACTAATTCTCTCTAGTGGTTTGCTGAAATTCTTAAAGCAACCCTAGAGCAGTTACGCCTTGATCAGATTGATGACCATCTCTAGAAACCCTAGGTTTAATAACAACTTTTCTTGAAGATTAAACAAGATAACTAAGATTCTTAATCTAGGTTGCATATTAAAAAGACTTTTCATGACTTCAAACTTAAGAACTAGGACAGCATAAATTTAAGATTCATCTTCTATTAAGCTGTACCTAGATGTTAGGATGAACCATAGTTTGGCTTTTAAATAATGTAACTTAGTTAGAATCTGGTATTGGTTTTTTCTTACTTGAATTATTCTAAATAACCTAGGGTGAATTAAATACATCTCAAGATGAAGATCAATTTCCTTAACTTGCAATAGGGTTGTGTAGAAAATCAGCAAAACCACGTCTTTCATTTCATATATTCTCAAATCTAATCTCTTTTCTCCTATTTTTGAAGATACAGAGGAATCGAGTCGAAAAGCTTGCATCGCATCCTTCCCTGAGGATCACGACCCGCTTGAGCCCTTGCTACAGCGGATTCGCATTGAGACTAAGAAATCTACACTTCATTCTTTTTATTCACAAATTCTTAAATTCTCAATCAAATTTTGGCGCCGTTGCCGGGGAAGGAACGGCACGATTTCCTCGTTCTAATCATTCTTTATTCGTTCTGTTTGCAGATACAGAGAACAGGAAAACAGAGCAGTAGTAAGGACATACAGCAACCCAGTGCCTCTGCCCTCGAAGGTAGAGCACCAGGGCCTACATATTTGCCGCAGATCCGCGGCCAGGGCCGCAATTCTGCGGCAATAGTAGTTGACTACTAATCTAGTTTTCTGCAGGTTGCTCTGAATCGCAAAAATAGCTTACTGCTATGATTAAATTTCTCTGTGATCACTCTGCAACTGCTAATTAATAACATTAAATCATTTGTTGATAATAAAAAAAAATATTAGACTCTTGCATTTAGGGCACGTGTCTATTTTAATTTTCTTTAATTCTGTTGAAGAGTGCTGGCGACAAGGTACGTTTGCATAGCATATAGATTAGGAAACACTCTTGGTTGTTTACTGCTTTCTTGAGTGATTACTTTTCTACAGCTTTACACGTACACAAAAATATTTTAAGGGCATAACCCATAAATAAGATAAGGTGGGGATTTCATCACCCTTCCTTGGCCCACAAATCATATCCGTCACACTCACAACCCTAACTTTAAGTAAAATTTGACTAGACGTTGGCCCTAGGTTAACTCAGACTCAATAGGAGATTGACCGAAGGAGAAAAATTGTTCAAAATTAACCCTTGTCAAATCGGTGTCTAGGCAAGGGATTGAGGGCCGAAAGCCCGAAGAACGGTGGTTATTTAATTAAGGAACGTCTCTGACGGAAAACCTCCCACCGGTCTTGCCACCTGCCTGGCCGATTAGCTTGTGGTTAACGTCGACAATAGACCTCCTAAGGACAGTCTAAAGTTAGGAGTTGTCTAGGTCAAGGATTACCCTAGAATAGGATTTTTTTTGTTTGTTTTTCTTTTTGGTTGATTGGGTGAACTTGGTTGCTAATTGTGCATGCCCACTTGGTCGAGAGACCAACTTACATCCAGGCTAACTAGGACTAGTTCACCACCAGAGAATAAGCCCGACTTACACATGGCACAACCACCGTCTCTCCAAGATAGGATCTATCCTATCAGGACCTCTCTTCCTTCCTGCATCAAGCTTAACGATGAAGGTGTTGACCCATTTGAGCTTAAGCCACAATACATCAACACCCTTCCTAAATTCCATGGGTTGGAATCCGAGGACGCATACTTCTTCATAAGGGAATTTGAGGAAGTATGTCTCATGATGAATATTCCTAAGTTAGGAAAAGATGACATCAAACTTAGGTTTGTCCCCTTTGCTTTGAAGGATTTAGCAAAGAAATGGCTATACAGTCTAGAGGTTGGTTCTATATCTTCTTGGAATAATTTTGTTAAGGCATTCTTAAAGAAATTTTATCCCGTTCACAAGACTGCATTGATTAGGAAGAATATCCTACAGTTTAAGCAGACAGCCAATGAGCCTTTTTGGAAATATTTCGAACGTTTCAAGGACCTCCTTGCCCAATGCCCTCACCATGGGATAGAGAAATGGCGACTTTGCCAAGTTCTATATGATGGATTAGAATATCAAAGTAAAACATTGTTAGAATCCATGTGCCAAGGAGTATTTATGAAAAAGAACGAAAATGAAGGATGGCAATTGTATGAGGAATTAGCTGAAAATACCATCCAATGGGAACCTACTCCGGAAAAATTTAGGACTAATGACCCTACTTCTTCTAAAGGAGGTATCCATTCCATTGAGGCCAATGTAGCAACTGATGCTAAGTTAGCTGCTGTTATGCGAAGACTGGAGGCTCTTGAAACAAAAGAGCCAGTCTCTGTGTAACGCCCCGATCCCAAAGATACGGGAACGTCACTGCAACGCATATACGTAGGTCAGATGGTGCCCCCACGTATATACGCTAAGCATAAGTACAACAAGTATCAGAGTACAACACACAGCGTGGTATATTCATATGCCAACTTACAAAAGATAAATACAAAGCTATACAAGTTATGATAAGCAAAATCACTTTACAAGTGTCCTTTATCACAACCCAAGTCCAAAATGAATCCTATATAACCAAAAATACAAAACGCTCACGAAATGGATGGAGATCCCGTGAACCAAAAGGAAGAGTCTGGCACGATAGGACTAGAGCCGGTCAGCCTGCTCACAAAGATAAGCCCGGTCCTCCGTGGAAGGCTCCACTTCGTCCCAAGCCTCAGAATCTGAATATGCAAATCCAAAGGGTCAAGACATATAATAACAAATAAAGGATAGTCAAGTGACATAAGGATCATGAATAAAGGTAATGAAGTTACAATGAATAGCAACGAATAACAAGCGATGTAAACTCAATAAGGTAAGATCAGATGCAACAAATCTACGATTAACGTCTTATTATTATTACTTGTCTTACTGTGATATCTAGCTATGTGACCCAGCGTCCCAGAGCACATAGATCCATATCCTAGTGAAACAAGGTTATTGGAAACAGCGGTTGTATCGACGAACTATGTTTACAGTGGGTCCCGTGCATGCCCGGGACCACGGCCCAGTATTGTTCCGTTGCTTGAAGACGGAACCTGCCGCTAGGCTAACAGGAGGGTCTTATGTATGCCCTTGTCATGACAGTAAACAGGAAAGGGAGGAAGCACTCCCCTCGGTCCCCTGGAGTACCGCAGGTAAGACCGGAAAATATAGTGCACAACCTAATACCACTGTAAACACGAACACATATCGATATTCCGCATATTTCCCCCGACCCATGTGTAAGTTGGTGCTTTTTATGTAAAAGTCAAGTGTATCATGCTTAGTTTTAAGGGATGGCATGATAAGTGGTGATATTATTGTTTAACACGTCATGGAACGGGTATATGCAATAATAAGTCATGAGGCAACAAGAGATACATCCATCCAGTAATAGGTCATGTAGAGCCAGTATTGAAGCATGAACAAGCAAGATATAATACATATGTAACAAGTATAAAAACCAAATTCAGAACAGAAATTAACTATGACACACAGTCAGGATTAGTCGACTAGGGGTAAGGGTAGTCGACTAATACTGGGATACAGAGAGTTAGAATTCTGTTTCAGGGAAAGTTAGTCGACTAGGGTAGGAAGGTTAGTCGACTAATAGGGAGTTCTAGTCGACTAATGGACACTTAAGTCGACTAAGTCTGCTGATACAGAAAGTTGGGTTTCTGGTCCAGGAAGGATTAGTCGACTAGGTAAATTTAGGAGTCGACTAATATGGGTTTCCAGAGAGTTTGTTAGTCGACTAATATTTGGGGCAAGTCGACTAATACTGGGTTTTTCCAGAAAACTAAGTTTCAGCTAAGTGTTCTAGTCGACTAGTTCCTATGATGAGTCGACTAATACTGTGAAGAACAGTGAGCAGATCAGAATTTCTGGAAGTGTGTTTGATGGTTCAATTCGTGGTTTTTGGTGACCTAGGTGTACAAGAAGTGTGTAGATATAAGTATTCTAGGGCTAATACAAGTCTTGGTGAGTGAAATACTCACTTGGGATAGGTTCAATTGTGACTTGATTCAAGGATGAGGATGATGGCTTCACTCCACACTTGTTGTTGAAGCTTGAGGTGAAGAAGTGCTCTTGGAGTTGCCTTGGCTGGAGGGAAAGGTCTTGAAGTGATCTTGGAGCTAGGGTTCAGTTGTGGAAGGAGGAGATTATGGAGCTTCTCTTCTCTTGTTGAAGTGAAAGAGAGAAAAAGAGTGATTTGCAAATGAATAGGAATTTATAGTTTGGGATTTTTGTAAAGGGGTTGGAAATTGGATAGAAGTGAGGGGTTTTCTTGCAAAAGGAGGGGTGAGGTGAGTGTCCTCTCTTTGGCCACTTGGCGGCTGTGGGAGAGGGAGAGAGTGAGTGGTGTTAGGTGAAGTGTGAGTGGGAAATGAGGTGGCACATGAGGTGGAAAAGGAATTTTGCAAATTTTGGAAAAATGCCCGAAATTCAAGTATTTTGGAATGGTCTGAAAATTTTACCAAAAATCAAGAAAAATATTTGAAGACTCATGGTGAAATCCGTTTGAAGAAATACTGTATAGATTTTTAATTAAAAATCCCGGAATCAGTTATTTACCGACTCCGAAAGAATTTTCATAAATTTATAAAATTCTCAGAAAAAGAGTATAGGTAAGAAATATGATTCTAAGAAATAAAGTCTAAAGGACTTTCTAGAAATTCCTAACAGTTTGGAAGATAAAAATTCGGAAATCGGCCAGCGGTACTGGCCGACACCGGTTTCGGAGAAATTCATTTTAATTCCAGAAAATTCCAGAAAATCACAAAAAATCTAAAATATTGAAAAATGATATTTGAAATTAAAATCGGTCAAATACGGAAGGTACATCGGAAAATACGGTCGAAAGACTGAATACGTAACTAAGTACGTATTCCGGGAGAGGGGTATTACAATCTACCCACCTTACAAAAATTTCGTCCTCGAAATTTCATAAGGTGAAAGATAACAGGAAAAGCAACAGATAGATATGGATACAAGGAAAGATAACGGTAAAGAAGAGTAGAAGAAAAGAGTCTTACCCAATCAAGATGTGAAAAGATGAGGATAACGATCCCGGATAACGTCCTCACGCTCCCAAGTGGCCTCTCCTGGCGCATGCCTGTTCCATGACACCAATACCAATGGAATAGCTCTGTTCTTCAGTGTCTTGACACTCCTGTCCAGAATGGCCAACGGCTGCTCTTGGTATGATAAATCAGGTTGTAACTCCAGCTCAGAATGATCCAGAATATGGCTGTCATCCCTGACATACTTCCTCAACTGAGACACGTGGAAGACATTATGCACCCCGTCCAAAGATGGCGGTAATGCCAATCTATAGGACACATCTCCCACACGATCCAGGATCTCGAATGGGCCAATATACCTTGGACTAAGCTTCCCACGAGCACCGAACCGGATCACTCCTCTGGTGGGTGATATCCTCAAGAAGACATGATCTCCAACCTGGAACTCCAATGGCCTTCTCCGAGTGTCTGCCCAACTCTTCTGCCTACTCTGAGCTGCTCTGAGATGATTTCTGATAACCCTGACTTTCTCTGTAGTCTGCATCAGAATCTCTGGTCCCAAAAGACTCCTCTCACCGACTTCATCCCAACAAATCGGTGATCGGCACTTCCTACCATACAATGCCTCAAAGGGTGCCATCTTAATACTTGCCTGGTAGCTGTTGTTATATGAAAACTCAGCCAAGTGAAGATGGTCTTCCCAAGATCCTCCAAAGTCAATCATGCAAGCCCTCAACATATCTTCAAGGATCTGGATAGTCCTCTCAGATTGTCCGTCTGTCTGAGGATGATAAGAAGTACTGAATTTCAGACGAGTTCCCAGACTTTCTTGGAGACTCTCCCAGAAATGAGATCTGAATCTGGTGTCTCTATCTGACACAATACTAACTGGAACTCCATGCAGACGAACCACCTCCTTCATATACTTATCTGCCAGAACCTCTGTCGTCTGGCCTACCCTGAATGGTATGAAGTGAGCTGACTTGGTGAGGCGATCAACTATAACCCACACAGCATTATTACCCCTGGGACTCCGAGGTAATGCCGTTACAAAATCCATGGTGATATGCTCCCACTTCCATTCGGGTATCGGCAAAGGTTGAAGAAGTCCAGCTGGTCTCTGATGCTCGATCTTTATTTGCTGGCAAACCAAGCACTTAGCAACAAACTGGGCTATCTCCCTCTTCATGGCATTCCACCAAAAGTGCTTCTTCAGATCCTGGTACATCTTGTTCCCTCCTGGATGTATAGAATAAGCTGAACTGTGAGCTTCCTCCAAAATCTTCTGTCTAACTTCTCCCTGGGGAACACAAAGTCTATCTCCAAAATACAATGCACCATCTGGACGAATACTGATATCCGTCCTCAATCCAGCCTCCACCTGAGCTCTGAATGTCTGCAATCTGGGGTCCTCTTTCTGAGCTCCCTTGATCTCCTCTATCAATGATGACTGGATCTGTAAAGTCATAAGCTGCCCTGCCTTATCACCTCCTTGCACCAACATCAAATCCAATCTGATGAATTCCTGAATCAACTCCCTCTGCTGCGTGAGGTGGACTAGCACTCTGTTCTCTGGCATCCTGCTCAGTGCATCCGGTACGGTATTGACTTTGCCTGGATGATACTGCAAGTCAATATCGTAGTCCGCCATAAGCTCCAACCACCTCCTCTGCCTCATATTTAACTCCTTCTGTGAGAAAATATACTTGAGGCTCTCGTGATCTGTGTATATCAACACTTTGTCTCCCAGAAGGTAGTGTCTCCAGATCTTCAAAGCAAATATCACAGCTGCCAACTCCAAGTCATGAGTTGGGTAATCCTCTCATGAGGCTTCAACTGCCTAGATGCATATGCTATAACATGATCATGTTGCATAAGCACACACCCCAGGCCTTTACCTGATGCATCACAGAAAATGACCATCCCTCTCTTCCTGAAGGGGTCCTCAAGATTGGAGCTGAAATAAGCCTCTGCTTCAACTGCTCAAATGCTGCATCACATTCTTCCGTCCATATGTATCTCTCCCCTTTTCTGGTGAGCCTGGTCAACGGAGCTGCAAGTCTAGAGAAATCCTGGACAAAGCGCCTGTAATATCCGGCTAGTCAAGGAAGCTCTTTATCTCAGTCACCGTCTCCGGAACTGGCCAATCCTTCACTGCCTGGACTTTACTAGGATCAACTGAAATTCCTTCTGCTGAAACTATGTGTCCAAGGAAAGCTATGCTATCCAACCAGAATTCACACTTGCTCCTCTTGACATGAAGCTGCTCTTGCTGAAGGGTCTGCAACACAATCCTCAAGTGCTCTGCATGCTCCTTCTCATTCCTTGAATAGATCAGGATGTCATCTATGAATACAACTACAAACTGATCTAGGTAAGGGGAGAACACTCGGTTCATCAAATCCATGAAAACCGCAGGGGCATTGGTGACTCCGAAAGGCATAACTAGAAATTCATAGTGGCCATAACGGGTCCTGAATGCCGTCTTCGGAACATCCTCCTTCTTCACCCTCAGCTGATGGTAACCCGACTGCAAATCTAACTTAGAAAATACACGGGCTCCATGAAGCTGATCAAACAAGTCATCAATCCGGGGCAAGGGATACTTGTTCTTGATGGTGACCTTGTTCAACTCTCTATAATCAATACAAAGCCTCTTACCACCATCCTTCTTACTCGCCAAGAGTACTGGAGCTCCCCATGGTGAAGTGCTCGGCCGAATCAATCCCTTGTCCGAATACTCCTGCAGCTGCCTCTTCAGGATCTCCAACTCCGTCGGTGCCATCCTGTACGGAGCCTTGGATATAGGAGCTGTCCCTGGAACTGTATCAATGGAGAACTCTACTATCCTCTCCGGTGGAAGCCCTGAGACCTCAGCAAAGACTTCTGGAAATTCATCCCACACTGGCACTCCCTTCAGAACCTCCGAAGTGGTCATCTGAATCTCCTTCTTAGCAGGCTTCACCTCTCCACTAAACTGGAACTCCGGCTGATGCGGGATTCTGAAATTGATCTTCCTCCCTCTACAGTCGATCACCGCATAGTACTGACTGAGCCAGGTCATGCCTAAGATTACGTCGTACCCTTTGGTGTCTAGTACGAGCATATCTATGGCCAAGGTCTTCCCACAAAGCTCCACTGGACAGTCAGCACAAACTCTAGAAGATACAACTACCCCATTCCCAGTACTTATCTCCCACTTGTGGTCTAAAGCCTTAACAGGTATGGGATGAACAGCCACAAAATGGTCGGAGATATAACAGTGGGATGCACCCGAATCGAAGAGAGCGAGAACAGGTATAGAATGAACTCTGATGTTACCTGTAATCACCTCCTCTGAAGCCTCAGCCTCCTCTGCTGTCAGGTGTAGGCCTGACCTCTGCCACGCCCCGCTGCCGTCCGGGCTCCTCTCTGCACTGGGCGAGCAACGTGCGGTGGAGGAAGGGGAAGAGCTCTCCTCATCACTGGTCCCTGGTGCCTCTGCCCAACTGGCCCTGGTAGTGCCCTCTGTCCATTCTGCCCTTGAGGTGCCGGCAAGGTTTGATTAGCAAACCCCATCCTCCTGTGCGGACAGGTCTCCACGGCATGGTCTCGTGCTCCACACACCAAACACCATCCGTTTGCCCTCCTGCAATCCTGCTGAGAGTGTCCTGGTTTCTGGCAGAAATTGCAGATAAGACCTGGTCGAGCCACCTGGTAAGGAACTGCCCTGAATGGTTGCCTGGCCTGGACCTTCGCTGCTCTGGATGGTCCTCCTCTGCCCACCGGTACAAACGGCCTCTTCATGGCCTGGTTCTCTTGCTTCTTCTGAAACCCACGCTCCACCTCTCGAGCGATGGTGAGAACCTCAGCATAGGTCTTCAGCTGCTGGGGCATCAGAAACATCTGGATCTCCATCTGTAAACCCTGCTGAAACCTGCTTGCCCTCTTCTCTTCATCTGACACCATGTAAGGGGCAAAGCGACTCAGCCTGAGAAATTCTGCAGCATACTCATCTACGGATCTGTTCCCCTGTTGAAGCCTGATGAACTGCTCCTCCATGTCCTTCTGAGCAGTGGCGGGAAAGAACTGCTATAAAAGCTCTTGGAGAACGTATCCCAAGAGATAGGTTCCTTCAAGCGAGCCTCCTCTGCAAGCCACCAAGTCCTGGCTATGTCCTTCAGCTGGATCTTTGCAACCTCCACTTGGTTCTCCTTAGGCACCCTGGCGGCGTTCAGCAGATCGGTGGTGTCTGTCAACCACTGTTCAGCCTCCAATGGCCTCTCGACTCCCGTGAATACGGCCGGCTGTAGCCGTCGGAAGTCTGAGATGTTCCCGGCTTCTGCTCCTTCGGGGCTGCCAACTCCTGCCTGAGGAGCTCAGTCTGCTGCTGCTGATTCTCCATCTGCTGTTGCTGGTTTCCCAGCATAGCCTGAATGATCCTCAGGACATCAGCACCCTCTCCTCCTACGGGTCCATTCGGTACTTGCCCGACATTGTTGCGACCCGAACGTCTCTCCATACCGAAAGGGATAAGATCTGGAATTGGAAACAAAGGGAAGGAGTTTAGGATACGAGGAATGAATCAAGGACGAAGTCGAGAAGGACTATATAACTTTGTACATTGTAGTTGGCATTAGCAAATCACTAGAATTTGCCACTTGGTTGTACTTTTAGGTTTGAGAGCCTAGGCTCTGATACCAACCTGTAACGCCCCGATCCCAAAGATACGGGAACGTCACTGCAACGCATATACGTAGGTCAGATGGTGCCCCCACGTATATACGCTAAGCATAAGTACAACAAGTATCAGAGTACAACACACAGCGTGGTATATTCATATGCCAACTTACAAAAGATAAATACAAAGCTATACAAGTTATGATAAGCAAAATCACTTTACAAGTGTCCTTTATCACAACCCAAGTCCAAAATGAATCCTATATAACCAAAAATACAAAACGCTCACGAAATGGATGGAGATCCCGTGAACCAAAAGGAAGAGTCTGGCACGATAGGACTAGAGCCGGTCAGCCTGCTCACAAAGATAAGCCCGGTCCTCCGTGGAAGGCTCCACTTCGTCCCAAGCCTCAGAATCTGAATATGCAAATCCAAAGGGTCAAGACATATAATAACAAATAAAGGATAGTCAAGTGACATAAGGATCATGAATAAAGGTAATGAAGTTACAATGAATAGCAACGAATAACAAGCGATGTAAACTCAATAAGGTAAGATCAGATGCAACAAATCTACGATTAACGTCTTATTATTATTACTTGTCTTACTGTGATATCTAGCTATGTGACCCAGCGTCCCAGAGCACATAGATCCATATCCTAGTGAAACAAGGTTGTTATTGGAAACAGCGGTTGTATCGACGAACTATGTTTACAGTGGGTCCCGTGCATGCCCGGGACCACGGCCCAGTATTGTTCCGTTGCTTGAAGACGGAACCTGCCGCTAGGCTAACAGGAGGGTCTTATGTATGCCCTTGTCATGACAGTAAACAGGAAAGGGAGGAAGCACTCCCCTCGGTCCCCTGGAGTACCGCAGGTAAGACCGGAAAATATAGTGCACAACCTAATACCACTGTAAACACGAACACATATCGATATTCCGCATATTTCCCCCGACCCATGTGTAAGTTGGTGCTTTTTATGTAAAAGTCAAGTGTATCATGCTTAGTTTAAGGGATGGCATGATAAGTGGTGATATTATTGTTTAACACGTCATGGAACGGGTATATGCAATAATAAGTCATGAGGCAACAAGAGATACATCCATCCAGTAATAGGTCATGTAGAGCCAGTATTGAAGCATGAACAAGCAAGATATAATACATATGTAACAAGTATAAAAACAAATTCAGAACAGAAATTAACTATGACACACAGTCAGGATTAGTCGACTAGGGGTAAGGGTTAGTCGACTAATACTGGGATACAGAGAGTTAGAATTCTGTTTCAGGGAAAGTTAGTCGACTAGGGTAGGAAGGTTAGTCGACTAATAGGGAGTTCTAGTCGACTAATGGACACTTAAGTCGACTAAGTCTGCTGATACAGAAAGTTGGGTTTCTGGTCCAGGAAGGATTAGTCGACTAGGTAAATTTAGGAGTCGACTAATATGGGTTTCCAGAGAGTTTGTTAGTCGACTAATATTTGGGGCAAGTCGACTAATACTGGGTTTTTCCAGAAAACTAAGTTTCAGCTAAGTGTTCTAGTCGACTAGTTCCTATGATGAGTCGACTAATACTGTGAAGAACAGTGAGCAGATCAGAATTTCTGGAAGTGTGTTTGATGGTTCAATTCGTGGTTTTTGGTGACCTAGGTGTACAAGAAGTGTAGATATAAGTATTCTAGGGCTAATACAAGTCTTGGTGAGTGAAATACTCACTTGGGATAGGTTCAATTGTGACTTGATTCAAGGATGAGGATGATGGCTTCACTCCACACTTGTTGTGAAGCTTGAGGTGAAGAAGTGCTCTTGGAGTTGCCTTGGGCTGGAGGGAAAGGTCTTGAAGTGATCTTGGAGCTAGGGTTCAGTTGTGGAAGGAGGAGATTATGGAGCTTCTCTTCTCTTGTTGAAGTGAAAGAGAGAAAAAGAGTGATTTGCAAATGAATAGGAATTTATAGTTTGGGATTTTTGTAAAGGGGTGGAAATTGGATAGAAGTGAGGGGTTTCTTGCAAAAGGAGGGGTGAGGTGAGTGTCCTCTCTTTGGCCACTTGGCCGGCTGTGGGAGAGGGAGAGAGTGAGTGGTGTTAGGTGAAGTGTGAGTGGGAAATGAGGTGGCACATGAGGTGGAAAAGGAATTTTGCAAATTTGGAAAAATGCCCGAAATTCAAGTATTTTGGAATGGTCTGAAAATTTTACCAAAAATCAAGAAAAATATTTGAAGACTCATGGTGAAATCCGTTTGAAGAAATACTGTATAGATTTTTAATTAAAATCCCGGAATCAGTTATTTACCGACTCCGAAAGAATTTTCATAAATTTATAAAATTCTCAGAAAAAGAGTATAGGTAAGAAATATGATTCTAAGAAATAAAGTCTAAAGGACTTTCTAGAAATTCCTAACAGTTTGGAAGATAAAAATTCGGAAATCGGCCAGCGGTACTGGCCGACACCGGTTTCGGAGAAATTCATTTAATTCCAGAAAATTCCAGAAAATCACAAAAAATCTAAATATTGAAAAATGATATTTGAAATTAAAATCGGTCAAATACGGAAGGTACATCGGAAAATACGGTCGAAAGACTGAATACGTAACTAAGTACGTATTCCGGGAGAGGGGTATTACACTCTGTGAACCAAGTCAGCCCAACATCTTCGGCGGGCTGTACTTATTGTCAAGATATGAACCATGTGTTCGAGGAATGTCCTGTCTTCATCGCGCATCAAAGCTTGCCCGAACATATGAGTGCGGCCTTCACAAGGCCCGCCAACAATCCTTATTCGCCCACCTACAATCCCGGTTGGAGAAACCATCCCAATTTTTCATGGGGCCCGAGCAACATTGAGCAGACTAGGCCCAAATTCTCCAACAATTTTCAAAATCCGCCCTATCAGCAGAGTTTTCCTAGTCAAAATCCTCCACCCTCTTTCCAATATTCACAAATGGAAACAAGGCTGTCCAACATGGAAAGAAAGGTGGACACCCTAGTTAAAAGCCACGACACGCTGGCTCAAGTCTTAACTAGGATAGAGATCCAGTTGAACCAGCAAGAGAGACAGAGGGGGACCCTACCGAGTCAACCATTGCCAAATCCTAGGAATCCTAGGCCAGCCAATGAGGCTCAAGACCCAAATCAGTGTCACATGGTTCATACACTCAGATCGGGGAAACAAGTTGATAATCAAGTATCCATGCCACAGGATCCATCTCAGTCATCCATTCCATCTAGCTCCACTCCCTCTCCACCCAGCTCCAATGAAACTGAAGTTGAAAAGTCAGCAGGACAGGTGCACCAGCCTATAGTTCCATTTCCAAATAGGCTTAGAAGCAACAACAATGCACATATGGAGAAATTATTAGAGGTGTTCAATCAAGTTAGGCTAAACATCCCACTTCTTGATGCAATCCAACAGGTCCCTAGTTATGCCAAATTCCTTAAGGACATGTGCACCAAGAAAAGAAAGACTAATGTGCCTAAGAAGGTTTTTCTAGCCACTAACATTAGTGAGCTATTGTCCAACCAGATCCCTATTAAGTATAAGGACCCCGGTTGCCCCACCATCTCTTGCACCATAGGTCGAGCCGAAATCAATCGAGCACTCCTCGATTTAGGAGCTAGCATCAATTTGCTCCCTTTCTCCGTATATCAACAACTTGGATTAGGTGAACTCAACTTGACCCAAGTCACTATTCAGTTGGCTGACCGCTCAATCAAAGTTCCTAAGGGAGAGATCAATGACGTTCTCATACGGGTGGGAGAATTCATTTACCCAGTCGATTTCATTGTCTTAGAGACACAACCTGTGTCTAATCCTAGGTCCCAAACTCCCGTCATCTTAGGAAGACCGTTCCTAGCAACTGCAAATGCAATAATCAATTGTAGAAACGTATCCATGAGATTAACTTTTGGGGATATGACCAAGGAAGTCAATGTTTTCAACCTAGGTAAGCATCCCTACGATGTGACCGACCAACCCTTTGAGGTTAACTTCATTGAAAATATGACGAGTGAGCATAATGATGAGATCATACTTGAGTCAGAGGAAGAGGAAGATTTAGAAACAAGTGATATCAGCCTTGATGAAATCGAATGGAAATCAAATCTGAGTTCTATAGAGATGGGAGACTCTAGCTTAACACCTCCACCCATTGAGCCACCTCCTTCTTTGGAGTTAAAAGCCTTGCCCAAACATCTTAAGTACGCCTACCTAGGTGAACAAGAGACGTTACCGGTCATAGTTGCATCTAATTTGACCAATAGGCAAGAGGAGGACCTGCTTGCAACCCTTAGGAGACATAGAGGGAAGCCATTGGTTGGACTATGGCAGATATTAAGGGACTTAGCCCTACGTTAGTCCAGAATCGTATTCATCTTGAGGAAGGGGTTAGACCTAAGAGGGATCCACAGCGTAGGCTGAACCCACTTATGCAGGAGGCGGTACAAGCCGAAATAGTAAAACTGTTAGATAATGGGATTATTTATCCCATTTCCGATAGCGAATGGGTTAGCCCAATGCATGTGGTCCCTAAGAAGTCTAGCTTTACTGTGGTAGAGAATGACAAGCATGAGTTAGTGCAAACACGATTGCCTACCAAGGTTAGAGTTTGCATAGACTACCGCAAGTTGAACGCAGCCACTAGGAAAGATCATTTTCCCCTCCCATTTATTGACCAAATGCTGGAAAGATTAGCCGGTCATGAGTACTACTGCTTCTTGGACGGTTATTCAGGGTATAACCAAATCCCTATAGCCCGGAGGACCAAGAAAAGACAACGTTCACGTGCCCATTTGGGACATTTGCCTACCGTCGAATGCCTTTCGGCTTATGCAATGCCCCCGCCACATTCCAACGTTGTATGTTAAGCCTGTTTTCTGATATGGTCGAGCGTTTCTTAGAGATTTTCATGGACGACTTCTCCGTCTATGGAAATTCATTTGACCAGTGTCTCCATCACTTGGAGCTAGTACTGAGTAGGTGCACCGAAAAGAACTTGACCCTCAACTGGGAAAAGTGTCACTTCATGGTGCAGCATGGAATTGTCCTAGGTCATGAGATATCTAGGGAAGGGATTAAGGTAGACAAGGCCAAGGTGGAGATCATATCCAAACTTCCACTTCCACGATGCGTGAAGGACATTCAGTCTTTCTTAGGACACGCTGGATTTTATCGTAGGTTCATTAAGGACTTTAGCAAAATTGCTAGACCCTTACAAACCTTCTAGCTAAAGACGTGTCCTTCATCTTTGATGATAGGTGCCATAGTGCATGGGAGAAATTGAAAGTGGAACTTATCTCTGCCCCTATCATCTCACCTCCGGACTGGTCCAAACCTTTTGAGATCATGTGCGATGCTTCTGATTTTGCGATAGGTGCTGTCTTAGGACAGCGTAAGGACAACAAGCAGCACGTGATCTACTATTCGAGTAGGACGTTAAATGATGCCCAAATGAACTATACTACCACCGAGAAGGAATTCTTGGCAGTAGTGTTCGCTTTGGAGAAATTCCGTCCATACCTACTTGGGACTAAGACCACGATCTTCACTGACCATTCTGCACTGCGATACCTTATGCTTAAAAAAGATGCGAAGGCCCGACTCATTCGTTGGATCCTTCTCCTTCAAGAATTCGATCTCGAAATTCGAGATAAAAAAGGTGTCGAAAATGTCGTAGCTGACCATCTCTCTCGTGTGCCAAACGCACCTTCTGACGAGCTGCCCATCAATGACAATTTTCCCGATGAGCAACTTCTAGCCATCTCTAAGGAACCATGGTTTGCTGACATAGTAAATTACTTAGTCACAAACCAAACACCACCTAGTTGGTCTAAACAGGATAGATACCGATTCTTGTCTCAAGTTCGGTATTACATGTGGGAAGATCCTTATCTTTTCAAATACTGTAGCGACCAAATCATTAGGAGATGTGTCCCCGACGAGGAGACTAGAAGCGTGCTAGCTTTTTGTCATGAGTTCGCTTGCAGTGGACATTTTGGTCCCCGCAAAACTGCCGAGAAAATTCTGCAAAGTGGCTTTTATTGGCCAACTGTGTTTAGAGATGCATTTGAGTATTGCAAAACTTGCACAAGATGTCAAATGATAGGAAGAATTTCCAAACGAAATATGATGCCCTTAAATCCCATTCTAGAAGTAGAACTTTTCGATGTATGGGGCATCGATTTTATGGGACCCTCCCTATTTCGTTTGGGCACCAATACATCTTGTTGGCCGTAGACTATGTGTCAAAATGGGTAGAAGCTGTCCCTTGCAAGACAAATGACAACAAAGTTGTTGTCAAATTCTTGAAAGATAATATTATCTCACGCTTTGGAATCCTAGAGCCATCATTAGTGACAATGGCACACATTTTGCAATAGAACTTTTGAAGCTCTTATGCGAAAATATGCCATAACTCACAAGTTGTCTACGCCTTACCATCCTCAAACTAGCGGACAGGTAGAAGTTTCCAATAGGCAAGTCAAGCTCATCTTGGAGAAAACTGTGAATCAGAATAGGAAGGACTGGTCCACCAAACTGGTGGATGCCCTATGGGCATATAGGACTGCCTTTAAGACGATTCTAGGAATGTCTCCCTACAGACTAGTCTTTGGAAAGGCTTGCCACCTTCCTGTTGAGCTAGAGCACCGGGCCCTATGGGCAATTAAGCAGCTAAATTTCGATCTAGAAAAGGCCGGTGAGCTTCGAAAATTGCAAATTTCTGAACTAGAGGAATTAAGGAATGAAGCATACGACAATGCGAAGATTGCGAAGGATAGAGTTAAGGTTTTTCATGACAAGTTCATCACTAGAAAAACTTTTGTTCAAGGACAAAAAGTTTTACTCTATAACTCTAGACTTCATCTCTTTCCCGGCAAATTGAAGTCAAGATGGACAGGGCCCTTCATTGTTAAGACTGTGTTTCCACACGGAGCCATAGAGATCTACGACCCCAAAAATGGCAATGCATTCAAGGTAAATGGTCAACGTCTTAAAATCTTTTTGGAGTCTGTGCCGGAAGCTAATGCGGCGATGGGTCTTTTTGACCCACTGTATCGGTGATTATATCTTTCTGCCAGTTCATGCATCCATGCATTTTATTTATACATTAGGGACAATGCATGAAACAAGTGTGGGGGAAGGGTATGTAAATATAAAAATATATATATATATATATATGAAAAAAAGGGTATGTAATATATAAAAAATAATAAAAAAATTAAAAAAATATACAATAAAAAAAAAATTTAAAAAGGATAAAACTTTGACTTATTTTTGAAAGAAATCTAAGTTAGTTTTAAGGATTAGGAAAATCATGATTAGGATTTCAAAAAACTTGGTCAAAATAAATAAATTGTTTAAATTTTAGGTATAGGAGGAGAAATTGAATAATTAGTTAGTCTTAATTTTTACCTTAATGAAATGTGCATTCCTAGTACATATCTAGGATTCTAAGACAAAGACCTTGTGCCTCATAAAAAAAAATAATAATAATATCACCAATTAAGCTGGATACATGTGCCTCAAGAAGCATAAGTATTCACGCCTAAAGGTGAGTTCTAAATAAAAATAAAGTCCTTAGTTTTGTGGCCTAGTTCATTCGAATTGAGTCCGCGGGGTGTTTTCTCACCTGGTGCCCTAAAGCCGACCGGTTTGGGAGCCACGACTTTAAGTTCGCTACATGGGTGGATTAGAAAGACTAATAAAACTAAGAAATATGAGATATGTATTAACACATCTAATAGTCAATTAGTTAGGTATGAGGGCCTCAAGAAGCCTTGAAACTTATACAAAAGAAAATTAGATGAGTTATACAAGCTAAAAAAAAAATTTATTAACACATCTAATAGTCAATTAGTTAGGTATTAGGGCCTCAAGAAGCCTTGATGCTTACACGAAAGAAAATTAGATGAAGTTATAAAAATAATAAAGAGGCATGAGAGTCCAAGTTAAGGAATTCCTAGTATAAATTCATAAGGATGCATATGATTTTGGTAACGAAAAAGACTATATTAGAAGTTCAATTTTGACCCTTACCTAAAATGGATAACAATTTACTTTATAAAGACTAAGTCTAAGAATGAATAAAAATGAGGATCCTAAAAAACTTATAGACTACTTAGTCTCTTCAAACGTATTTCAAATATTTTCTTTTTATGGATTTTGTGGGTGTAATCCGCTGAAACCCTCACGAGACAACACTCGTCCTCTAGGGTAACCTAGAGGTTTAACGGCTTGTTGCACATGCTAAGTGCAACCGTGATTCCTACGAAAGTGAGTTAGTTAGATTAGATTTTCTTTTTCTTTTTCTTTGTTTTTACTCGAGGACGAGCAAAAAGATAAGTGTGGGGGTGTGATTGGTAGTAAAAAGTGTATTTTTATCATAACATTTACCATCACATTTTCATATTTATTCATTTAATTCTACACACTTATTAATATTTGTGATTTATTGTGTGCAGGCCTCGAAATAATAAAAAGAAAGAATGAAAGCTTAAAAAGAGCCCAAAAGCCCACATTTGAAGCCCAAGTACAAAAGTACAAATATCAATTGTCAAAGTGCAAATATACAAGGGCTAAAGTTGCAAATATCAAAGATGAGGGAAGGATAGACTTCTACCCAACCCTAAACTCTTGCATATGAGGATAAAAGCCAAAGATAAGATGCAGAGATAAGGAAATTCGTTCAAAAGAGATTGGGAGAATTCTAAATCTAGATAACTTGATTCCCAAGTTATCTCCATATCCCACGATAAAGAACCAGGATGCAGCTTCCAGAAGCAGGCGCCCAGATGGATGGACCAGGAGAAGCCACGTGCCAAAGCGCGTGGCCAGATGCCACTGTATTGCCACGGAATCGCGACAAAAGCCGCAATTCCGCGGCAATCTGGATGAGATGGACGACCAGATTCTGTGGTGGTGTTTATCGGGACTCTTCGCCCCTCTGCACCTATAAATACCCCCTGCAGTGCAACGTACAGAGGGTCCAGCGTCCAGCAAAGGGCCAAAAGCTAGGGTTTAGGTTTTTCTTCTTTCTTCTAGGTTAGATTTTCTTTCTTTTTATTTTCAAGAGAGAGAGAGGCTTATATTGAGCGTGACACCGATGTACCTTCCTCGTCTCTGCCATTGTACTGATTAATAAAGGTATTCTTTTATTTTGTTTATTATTCTTATGTCTTGCTTTTATTTTTGTTTTCTCTTCTTTTTCTCTTTGATCTCTGTGGGTGTTGATGAACATACAAGTGAATTCCAAAGCAAGTATAACTAAGCTATGTGAGAACCAGCGATAGTTCATGAAGACGTTCTCCTCCAAGCTACGCCTCACTTCGTTCTTGATATGCTTGACGATATAATGTGCACAGGGACTGAGATCAAGTTTATGATCTATGCGTTGAATGCCTCCTAAGCAAGGTAGAACATGTAAGGTTTTCACGTTTTTCCTCAACTGAACTAAAGTAAGTATTCTTTTCTTTTCTTTTCTTTTTTTTCTTTTTTTGTAGATTAAATCACAACTCTTCTCCAAATTCTTTCTTTGCCGACCCATTGTAAATACCACCTTCCTTCTAAACTAACTAACATTTTCTTATTTTCTTTTAATAACTTAAAAAGATAAATTTTAGAGTAAAACTTACAAACGCTTCCATCGCTAGTCCCTCCCTGAGGATCACGACCCGCATAGCCTTGCTACAGCGGATTCGAATTGAACACTTGCACACCTTTAATTCTTAATCTAATATTTCATATTTTGTGTGCAGGGAAAAGTTCAATCAAAATTTTGCGGATTCGCATTGAGACTAAGAAATCTACACTTCATTCTTTTTATTCACAAATTCTTAAATTCTCAATCAAATTTTGGCGCCGTTGCCGGGTAACCTAGAGGTTCAATTTTTTGATTGAGTTTTTTCCTGCATACAAAATATAAAATATTAGATCTGAGAATTAAAGGTGTGCAAGGTCTCAATTCTAATCCGCTGTAGCAAAGGCTATGCGGGTCGTGATCCTCTGGGAGGGACTAGCGATGGAAGTGTTTGTAAGTTTTACCCTAAAAATTATTTATTTTTAAGCTAAGTTAAGAAGAAGACGGTATTTTATAATGAGTCGGCAAATAAAGAATTGGGAGAAGAGTTGTGATTTAATCTACAAAAAGAATAAAAAAGAAAATAAAATAAAATAAAAGAAATACTAACCTTGTTGAGGAACAATATGAAATCTTAACACTTTCTACCTTGCTTTGGAGGCATGAACGCATAAAGCATAGGATTGATCTCAGTCCCCTGTTCGCATTAGATCATCAAGCCTTGGCAAGCATGAATTGATACGTACCTTAAGGAGGAGAACATCTCCATGAAATATTATTGGCTCTCGCTAAGACTCGTTAAAACTCGTGCTTCAGAAATCACTTGCATGCTCATATACAATCAACATAGATCAAAGAGAAAAAAGAAAAGAAAACAAAAAGAAAAGTAAAACATAAGAACAATGAACAAAAGAAAAGATACCTTATTAATCAGTACAATGGCAGAAAAGAGGAAGGTACATCAGTGTCACGCTCAACATAAGCCTCTCTCTCTCTTGAAAATAAAAAGAAAAACCTAATTACAAAAGAAGGAAAACCTAGAAGAAACCCTAATTTTGGCCCTGTACTGCGCTGGGCGACGTTCTGTGTTGCACTGCAGGGGTATTTATAGGCGCAGAAGGAGTTAGAGTCCGAACACAAGTCGTACACAAAAGCCGTTGCCCTGGCTTATCTGAATTGCCGTGGAAATGCGGCATTTGCCGTTGAATTGCGGCATTTTGGTGGCAGATTGCCACGCACTTTGGCGCGTGGCTTCTCCTGATCCGTCCATCTGGGCATTTGCTTCTGGAAGCTGCATCCTGGCTCTTTATCATGGGATTTGGATATAACTTGAGAATCAAGTTATCTAGATTTCAAATCTCCCAATATCTTTATCCACGAATTCCTATCTTTGCACTCTTATCTTTAGCTTTTATCCTCATCTGCAAGAGTTAGGGTTGGATAGAAGTCTATCCTTCCCTCTTCTTTAATAATTGCAACTTTAGCCCTTGTGTATTTGTACTTTTGACATTTGATATTTGCACTTTTGCACTTGGGCTTCAAACATGGGCTTTGGGCTCTTTTTAAACTTTAATTCTTTCTTTTTATTATTTCGAGGCCTGCACACAATAAATCACAAATATTAATAAATGTGCAGAATTATATGAATAAATATGAAAATGTGATGATAAATGTTATGATAAAAATGCACTTTTCACTACCAATCACACCCCCACACTTATCTTTTGCTCGTCCTCGAGTAAAAACAAAGAAAAAGAAAAATTAATCTAACCTAACTCACTTTCGTAGGAATCACGGTTGCACTTAGCATGTGCAACAAGCCGTTAAACCTCTAGGTTACCCTAGAGGACGAGTGTTGTCTCGTGAGGGTTTTCAGCGGATTGCACCCACAAAATCCTTAAAAAGGAAAATATTTGAATATATTTGAAGAGACTAAGTGGTCTATAAGTTTTAGGATTATCATTTTTATTCATTCTTAGACTTAGTCTTATAAAGTAAATTGTTATCCATTTTAGGTAAGGGTCAAAATTGAACTTCTAATATAGTCTTTTTCGTTACCAAAAATCATATGCATCCTTATGAATTTATACTAGGAATTTCTTAACTTGGACTCTCATGCCTCTTTATTTGTTTAATTTTTTTTTTTAATATGTATAACGCATCTAATTTCTTTCGTATAAGCATCAAGGCTTCTTGAGGCCCCATACCTAACTAATTGACTCTTAGATGTGTTAGTACATATGTAATATTTCTTAGTTTTCTTAGGCTTTCTAATCCACCCATGTAGCGAACTTAAAGTCGGTGGCTCCCAAACTAGTCGGCTTTAGGGCACCAAGTGAGAAAACACCCCGCGGACTCAAATTCGAGTGAACTAGGCCCCAAAACTAAGGACTTATTTTTTTTACTCACCTTTAGGCATGAATACTTATGCTTCTTGAGGTACATGTATCCAGCTTAATTAGTGATTTTTTTTCTTTCTTTTTTTTTATGAGGCACAAGGTCTTTGTCTAAGAATCCTAGATATGCATTAGGTATGCACATTTCATTAAGGTAAAAATAAGACTAACTACTTATTTCAATTTCTCCTCCTATACTTAAAAATTCAACAATTTATTTATTTTGACCAAGTTTTTAGAAATCCTAATCTTGATTTCCTAATCCTTAAAACTTACTTAGATTTCTTCAAAAGATAAGTCAAAATATTGTCCTTTTTATAACTTTTTTTTAATTAGCAAATTTTTGTTAGTTTCTAACTATGTTAGTGTGTTAGTAAAGCCCATCCCCACACTTATCTCATGCATTGTCCTCAATGTATGAATGAATGCATATATGCATGAAAAAGAACAAGGGAAGGCAGAAGTTACCTTAAGGTGGTGGTTCCGGTGGTGGTCTAATTGGGCCAAGCGTTGCTACCCAATCAAGATAACATATAATTTGGTGGAACCTACCAGAAATTTTCCTTACATAACCCACTAAAATATATTTATAATCATTTAAGTATTTCCACCCCATCAAATTTCCAAATTTCATAATAAATTTCGGAGTTAATTGTGTCAACCTCCTTGTCCCAAAATGGAGTATGAAAAGATGGAATCATTGACTTGGACATTATCGGTGTTGGAACGAATACCGACTCAGGGAAGAAGCTCAAATCAAGTAAGGGCTCAGGAGTCGGGTTAAGTTCAGGAAGTGGGTCCAAATCAATAAGTTAAGCTCAAGTCCACAATCATCTTCCCACAATGACATGTGACTCAATGTTAGTGATTCAAGTTCAGGAATGATAGGTGTGGGAATCAAAACTGACTCTAAAATATTACCTAATTCAGGTAACAGAACAGGAGTCAATAATGATTCAGTAATTTGAACTTGATCATAGATTTGAGAATCTTGGTCACATATCTCATTGGGTTCAATGTAATAAAAAGAAACTTGCCAATTTATCCATAGGATTTTCAAAATTGTACAATTAGTCAAGTTCAATATGATCATTTGAAATGGGTGATTCAATTTCATTATGAATTGGAACAGGATCTAATGTTGACTCGGGAAAAAAGTGAAATCAGGTGGAGACACTGGAGTCATTATTGAATCAGGAAATAAAATTGAATCATCGAGTGGAAGATCATGATCATATTCATGCTCAAGTTCTATTTCAGGAAAGGAAAAACTTGCCAAATTATCAAGAATTTGAGTTTCGGCAAGTTCAAATGATGGCACTGAAATAGAATCTTGTTGTCCAAAGCAAACTTGGTTCACGGCTCTTAAAGAATGGTCAGCGATATCAGAATTAGCCGGACGGTGAGAACGTAAGGATTGAACCATCAGATCTATATCATGATCTCGAGCTAATCTAGCCTGAGTCATGGCCTTAAGCATCCTTTCATAGTCGATAGGTGCATCATGTTCTGATTGGACTTGAAAATAGGAAGGGTAATCGTGATGAAGTTGTGAGTCGGTGGACTCACGCATCATCATGTCTAAGATTGATGGTGACTGTTGCTTGGACTCATTCATACTCATCATTTCCAGATAGATGGATTTCTATTCTGAATGGGTGGATCTGAGTATGAATCTTGGGAATATTGTGGACAAGGTGGATTACGGAGGACAAGGTGGTTGGACATTAGACTCGGGGACTCGAAACCCCAGAACTCTGTGACGAGTTGAAATAATTATGGAAATTATAGTCATAAGATGGAGGGTATGGGCTATATTCATTCGGATAAGACCATTCCGGCACACTAGATTGGTCAAAGTTATGATATGCCGGGTTGGTAATATCCGAATAATAGTTAGCTGTGTAATATGGATTAAAATTGGAATTATTATTATATGCCATATCACACCAATACACACAAAACAAACAAATAACAAACAAAAAAGAAAAATTCTAACCTAATTTAGGGTAGACCTATGACCTAGACGACTCCTAACTGGTTAGACTGTCCACGGGAGGTAGGGTGCAGACTTTGACCACAAGTTAATTGATTAGATGAGAAAGGTGTATGTAAATGTGGGAGGAAAAAAGTATTGTTAGCACACAATGTATATTCAAATGAAGAGAGTTAAGGTTTAGAAACAACCTCTCGTGCTTAGATTACTCCACAAATGTATGAAAGATGATTAATATACCCTTTCTTATCTCCGTTATAGCATAGAGCTATACCGAGTCGATTCTCAGGGAGAGCTAGCGATGGAAGCGTTACGGTCCGTAGTGAAGAAAGTAAACGAAGTGTCTTCTTTGCTTAAAAGAATAAAACAATTATAGAACAAGAAATGAAAGAAGTGGTGGATTGTCATGATGGAAAAGAAAAGAAATCAAGAATGAAAACTTTGTAAAAGATTTAAGATAGAAGAAAACCATGACTAGCTAACTAACTTGCTACTTACTAAACTCCGTGATGGTGATGCTTGCCTCATGTTGGTTCATTGCATAGATTTGTCTTGCGTGTTGATCTAATTACTTTCCCATTTGGATGACGGGGGGTTTAACCCATCGGAGAAGAGAAGACCATACAACTTGCAAGATGAAGATAACAATCACACAAGAGTTAGAAGTTAAGCAAGATTAGTGTTAGCTAGCCATGTAGAAGAAACTAGCCACTAGCCATTACAAGTAAATGAAAGCAAAGCATGAAGTAAAGTTGCAAGGAAATAAAGCATCAAAGTAAAGAAAGCAAGTAATACTAGAAATTGCTCAAGTAGAGTGAAGAGAATGGATGAATCCTTGCTCCTCAAGTTGTCACCCCTTGATTACACAAGCTCTCTCTCTTACAATCTCTCTCTTGCAAAGATTTCTAGGGAAGAAGAAGGAGAAAAAAACCTAAGAAAAATACATGCAACTAACACTAATCTCTCCTCTTCTCTGTTCAGTTTTTGCTCGCAGGTCCAGGTGCAGTATTTATAGGCCTCAGAAGAACTCTCCAGAAGACGAACAGGTGGCCAGAATCTGGGGCTCAACGGCCCTAGATTTGCGGCAAATTGGCGGGAAAATCCCGGATTTTGCGGCAATATCTCAACCGTTTGGCAACAACTTTCTGTTGTGAGTTGGTTGCGAGGTTGTTATCCACGTGGCCTTCTAGAATCTTGAGTTGTTACGCGGATCTCTCTGGATTCTGATTTCAAATTTGGGCTTTATCTTGGGCTTGGAATAATCTCTTTAATTATTGCTAATTAAAGTGATTATTGGGCTTTCTCCCATTTCAGTTATGAACCTGTAAAAATACAGAGAAGATGAGTGAAAATCATATATTTATTTGCTAAAATGCATGGGAATGATATGGTAAAATATGCACATTTGTGTACTAATCACACCCCCACACATATTCTTTTGCTCGTCCCGAGCAAAACAAAGAAAGAAAAACTATACTACCAATTTTATTACACCACTTTCGCAGGTGACGCGATTGCACTGAGCACGTGCAACAAGCCGTTAAACCTCTAGGTTACCCTAAAGGAGGAGTGTTGTCTCCTGAGGGTTTTCAGCGGATTACACCCACAAAATCCATAAAGAAAGAAGACAAATATTAGTATTTTGAAAATGCATTTTGAAAGAGAGACATGTTTTCGAACTATTTTTGCAAAAATATAAGTGATCTTAGGTCATAAGTCCACCTATAATCATTCTTTCTTAAACTTAGTCTCTATGCAAGATCTTGTCTTTAATTAAGGTAAGAATTCAAAATTGGATTGAATATTTTATCTTTCATAAAACCTAGATAATATGCACACCGTGCTCAGTGAAAATTTCTGGGATTTCAACTCCAACCATCAAGCCATTTATTTATTTATATATATATTTTTTTCTTTTTTTCTTCCCTTAGTTTAGGCTTTCTAGTTTACCCTTGTAACGAGCCTTTAACCGATGAATCCCAAACCAGACGGTCTTAGGGCACCAGATGAGAAACATCCCTCAGGTTTAAGGTCTCGAGTAAAAAAGGCCACAAAACTAAAGGGGATTATTTATTTCCTTTACCACCGTTAGGCGTGAATAATTATGCTTCTTGAGGCACATTTATCCAGCTTAATAGGTGATGTTTTATTTATATGTATACATTTTTTTTTTATTTATATGGCATTTTTGGTCTTTGTCTCCATCCCAAGAAATGTGTAAGTGTAAAGTGCATATTTATCTAAGGCAAAAAATTCAAGATAAAAATATCTCACCAATTTTACTTACTTATCCTATAATTTCAAACAAGATCTATTATTTCAACTAGGTTTAAGATGTCATAATTAAGGCTTTCTTAATTTCTAAGATACATCTTAATTTTCTTAAAAATAGATCTAAACTTTGTCTCTTATTTCAAAAAGTTTTTTCTTTTCTTTTTTATTTTTAAATTTTATATTTCTAAAAGAAGTGTAAAAGAAAGAAAATCTAATTCTAAAAGAAGTGTAAAAGAAAGAAAATCTAAAAACTCTATGTTAGTAAACCCTCCCCCACACTTATTTCATGCATTGTCCTCAATGCATCGTGATATATGTATGCATGAAACAAAAATGAAGAGGGAAGGAAAAAATTACCTTAAGGTGGTGGTTCCGGTGGTGGTCTGATTGGTCCACGAAACGTGGCCCAATCAACTTTTCTTTGGGTTTGAGGAACTCACCAAAAATATCATGAATATGACCCATTAAAAAGATGAATCCATGAAAGATTTTTATTAAGTACATGACCCCATCTAATTTCCATTTTCCATAATAAATTTCAGAGTCAAATTTGTCAAGATCCTTGTCCCAGAATGGTGTATGGAATGATAGAATGGTTGACTTGGACTCAGGAAGGACAGGATCTAATACTGACTCAGGAAAGTGACTGAAGTCAAGTGATGGTTCAGGAGTCGAAATGATTTCAGGAATTAGGTCCAAGTCAAGAAAATGAAGCTCAAGTCCACATGTATTGTCCAACAATAGAATGTGACCTAATATTGGGTAATATCTCTTTACTTCTAATATTAAGGAATTCTAGCTCATCTCCATACAATTCTTCAAAACTAAGGTCAACTTCGTCCGTCAGAATTGTATAATCAGTTTCAGAAGTAAAGAGATTGAGAAAATCAAGGTCACATTTCTCATTGAGTTCAATAAAAAATGGAGAACTTGCCAATTTGTCAATAGTATCTTCTTCAGAAGTGTAGAATTGGTCAAGTTCAATATGATCCTCAAAGATGGGTGATTCAACTTCATTATGAATTGGGATAGGATCCAACGTAGACTCCGGGAAAAGATTGAAGTCAGGTAAAGTTACCGGAGTCATTATTGAATCAGGAAAAAATTGAATCACGAAGTTGGGGTTCAAGATCATATTCCTCATGTAGTTCAATTCCACAAAAATGTGAACTTGCCAATTTATCAATGGGACTTTCAAAAGTATGAAATTGGTCAAGTTCAATATGATCACATAAGAGATTGGTGATTCAATTGCACAATGGATAGGCACTGGATCCAATAGTGACTTGGGAAATGGAGTGAAATCAGGTGAAGACACCGGAGTCATAATTGGATCAGGAAGTAAAATTGAATCATCATATGGAAGTTCAGGATCATATTCATGCTCAAGTTCAATTTCAGGAAAAGGAAAACTTGCCAAAATGTCAATGGGATCTGAATTTTGGACAAGTTCAGGTGATTGTGCTGAAATTGAATCTGGATTTCCAAGACTACATGACTCTTTGGTTTTAACAGAGTGGCTAGTGACATTAGAAATAGGATGAGAATGAAGAGTTTGGATCATCAAATCTATGTCACGATTTCTAGCATTTTGAGCATGAGTCATGTCTTCAAGCATCTTTCCATAATTGATGATTTCATTATTTTGATGAAAAGATGAAGTGTTGTCTTGAAAGTGATGGTAAAATTGTGAGTCCATCAGATTTTGTGAGTGTTGTTTGGACTCAAGCAAGAATTCCTTACTCGTTCCCCAAGCAGATGGTTGTTCATTATAATAAGGTGGAACTGAGTAAGACTCTTGAAAATACTGTGGAATTGGAGGGGCAAATGTTTCTTGAAGTTGTTGCTCGACCCTTTGAAGATTGGCTTCTAAACTCCTTAGTAACTCAGATTTTTCTTCAATTGGAGATTCAGAAAAAGGAGTATATGAAGCGGAATCGGGAAATGAATACTGTGGACAAGGTGAATATGGTGGACAAGGAATTTGAGAATTTGACTCGGGGTACGTGAATCCCCAATGACTCGGTGAAGAGTTGAAATTATTATGGAAATCATAGTTATTAGATGGGGGGTATGGGTCATATTGATTCGGATAAGGCCAACCCGGTGTATTTGGTTGGTGCGTATTGTAAAATGCCAGGTTGGAATTATCCGAATATGGAGTCGGTGTGAAATATGGATTATTATTAGGATGGAAAGAATTGTTGAATGCCATATCACACAAAAAATCACAAACAAAAAGAAAAATCAAACAACAAACAAAAAAGAAGAGAAAAAATCAAACCAAGCCAAAAGAAGGGTTGACCTAGACCTAGACGACTCCTAACTGATTAGATCGTCCACGGGAGGTTTAGTGTAGACTTTGACCACAAGCTAATCAGCCAGGAAAGGGCAAGGTTGGTGGGAGGTTTTCCGTCAGAGACGTTCCTTAATTAAGTAACCAGCAACCTTCGGGCTTTCGGCCCTCAATCCCTTTCCTAGACACTGATTTTGCAAGAGTAAAATTCCAATACTTTTCCCCCTTAGGATAATCTCCTAGATGAGTCCGAGATGTCCCTAGGGCCAACGTCTATTTTTTTTATTAAATTAGGCTTGGGTTAGTGAGTGCTTGGATTGTGGTTTTCGGGCTAAGGAAAGGGTAATGAACTCCCCACCTTATCTTATTTATAGGTGATGCCCTTAAAATTGAATTGTGCAAGTGTACAAGAAATAACAAGGATTCACTCAAAGCATGAAAATCAAGCAAGAGATGATTCCTAGTCTACATGCAATGCTTACGTACCTTGCATCCAGCACTCTTCAACAGTAAAATTAAAGAAATTGAAAGACACGTGTCTAGTATGCAAATGTCTAATCAACTTTTAACGATTACAACCAATTTTTTACTGTTGAATTTATTAGCAGGAATATGGTGAAGCATACAGGAAAAAAATTATTGCAGCAGATGTATTTTGCAGAGAAGCAAGCCCTGCAGAAATTAGGTCAGTAGTGATCTCCTTATTGCCGCAAATTTGCGGCAAAAGCCCAGAA
Source organism: Agave tequilana (assembly GCA_038442645.1). NCBI lineage: Eukaryota > Viridiplantae > Streptophyta > Magnoliopsida > Asparagales > Asparagaceae > Agave > Agave tequilana. The sequence goes on along the minus strand of JAVJIF010002542.1, from coordinate 34,161 downwards.
TTTGCGGCAATTTGGAGGGATCCTGGTCTCTGCTTTCGAGAGCAGAGGCCCAGGTCCACTTATATGTCACTGTAATGCAAAGTTTCCTGTTTCTTCAACCTGTAACCTGCAACAGAGAAGAAGATTTGTTTAGTTCTTCACTTTAAAGAAAATCCGTTGCTCTCCCCGGCAACGGCGCCATTTTGATTAGATGAGAAAGGTGTATGTAAATGTGGAGGAAAAAAGTATTGTTAGCACACAATGTATATTCAAATGAAAGAGAGTTAAGGTTTAGAAACAACCTCTCGTGCTTAGATTACTCCACAAATGTATGAAAGATGATTAATATACCCTTTCTTATCTCCGTTATAGCATAGAGCTATACCGAGTCGATTCTCAGGGAGAGCTAGTGATGGAAGCGTTACGGTCCGTAGTGAAGAAAGTAAACGAAGTGTCTTCTTTGCTTAAAAGAATAAAACAATTATAGAACAAGAAATGAAAGAAGTGGTGGAATTGTTCATGATGGAAAAGGAAAAGAAATCAAGAATGAAAACTTTGTAAAAGATTTAAGATAGAAGAAAACCATGACTAGCTAACTAACTTGCTACTTACTAAACTCCGTGATGGTGATGCTTGCCTCATGTTGGTTCATTGGCATAGATTTGTCTTGCGTGTTGATCTAATTACTTTCCCATTTGGATGACGGGGGGTTTAACCCATCGGAGAAGAGAAGACCATACAACTTGCAAGATGAAGGATAACAATCACACAAGAGTTAGAAGTTAAGCAAGATTAGTGTTAGCTAGCCATGTAGAAGAAACTAGCCACTAGCCATTACAAGTAAATGAAAGCAAAGCATGAAGTAAAGTTGCAAGGAAATAAAAGCATCAAAGTAAAGAAAGCAAGTAATACTAGAAATTGCTCAAGTAGAGTGAAGAGAATGGATGAATCCTTGCTCCTCAAGTTGTCACCCCTTGATTACACAAGCTCTCTCTCTCTTACAATCTCTCTCTTGCAAAGATTTCTAGGGAAGAAGAAGGAGAAAAAAACCTAAGAAAATACATGCAACTAACACTAATCTCTCCTCTTCTCTGTTCAGTTTTTGCTCGCAGGTCCAGGTGCAGTATTTATAGGCCTCAGAAGAACTCTCCAGAAGACGAACAGGTGGCCAGAATCTGGGGCTCAACGGCCCTAGATTTGCGGCAAATTGGCGGGAAAATCCCGGATTTTGCGGCAATATCTCAACCGTTTGGCAACAACTTTCTGTTGTGAGTTGGTTGCGAGGTTGTTATCCACGTGGCCTTCTAGAATCTTGAGTTGTTACGCGGATCTCTCTGGATTCTGATTTCAAATTTGGGCTTTATCTTGGGCTTGGAATTAATCTCTTTAATTATTGCTAATTAAAGTGATTATTGGGCTTTCTCCCATTTCAGTTATGGACCTGTAAAAATACAGAGAAGATGAGTGAAAATCATATATTTATTTGCTAAAATGCATGGGAATGATATGGTAAAATATGCACATTTGTGTACTAATCATTAATCAGCCAGGTCAGGACAAGATTGGTGGGAGGTTTTCCGTCAAAGACGTTCCTTAATTAAATAACCACCAATCTTCGGGCTTTCGGCCCTCAATCCCTTTCCTAGACACTGATTTGGCAGGAGTCAACTTCCAGCACTGTTCCCCCTTAGGATAATCTCCTATTGAGTCCGAGATGTCCCTAGGGCCAACGTCTACTCAGTTTTAGTTAGGCTTGGGTTAGTGAGTGCTCGGGATATGATTTTTGGGCTAAGGAAGGGTGATGAAATCTCCACCTTATCTTGTTAATGGGTTATGCCCTTAAGATGAATTAGTGCAAGTGTACAAGATAAGTAGATAAGATTCACTCAAAGTAGAAAATCAACCAAGAGATGAGTCCTACTCTACATGCAATGCGTACGTACCTTGTTCCAACACTCTTCAACAGTAAAATAAAGTAATTGAAAAGACACGTGCCTAATATGCAAACGTCTAATCAATTTTTATCATTAACAACAAATTTTTTACTGTTGATTTAATTAGCAGTAAGCAGGGTTATCACAGAACAAAGTTTAACAGAGCAGTAGACAGATATTACAATTTGCAGCAACCTGCAAAAAGATGGATCAGTAGGGAACTACTCAGGCCGTGGTTTCGCGGCAATTGCCGCGTTTTCGCGGCTCTGAAGTAGGCTCTTGTGCTCTGCCTTCGAGGGCAGAGGCACAGAGTTGCTATATGTCCACTTCTGCTGTCAGTTTCCCTGTTCTCCAAACCTGCAAACAGAAAGAATAAAAAAATTAGTTAAAAAAAAAATTATTTTTAGAGAAAAACTTACCGTCGTTCCCCGGCAACGGCGCCAATTTGTTGATTGATTTTTCCTGCACACAAAAATAAAGATGTTAGATTTAGAAGTAGTTGTGCAAGGTTCTCAATACTAATCCGCGGTAGCAAGGCTATGCGGGTCGTGATCCTCAGGGAGGGACTAGCGATGGAAGCGTTTGTAAGTTTTACCCTAAAAATTATTTATTTTTAAGCTAAGTTAAGAAGAAGGTGGTATTTTACAATGAGTCGGCAATAAAGAATTGGGAGAAGAGTTGTGATTTAATCTACAAAAAGAAAAGAAAATAAAAGAAATACTAACCTTGGTTGAGGAACAATATGAAATCTTAACACTTTCTACCTTGCTTTGGAGGCATGAACGCATAAAGCATTGGATTGATCTCAGTCCCCTGTTCGCATTAGATCATCAAGTCTTGGCAAGCATGAATTGATACGTACCTTGAGGAGGAGAACATCTCCATGAAATATCGTTGGCTCTCGCTAAGACTCGTTATACTCGTGCTTCAGAAATCACTTGCATGCTCATATACAATCAACATAGATCAAAGAGAAAAAAGAAAAGAAACAAAAAGAAAGTAAAACATAAGAACAATGAACAAAGAAAAGATTACCTTTATTAATCAGTACAATGGCAGAGAAGAGGAAGGTACATCAGTGTCACGCTCAACATAAGCCTCTCTCTCTCTTGAAATTAAAAAGAAAAACCTAATTACAAAAGAAGAAAACCTAGAAGAAACCCTAATTTTGGCCCTGTACTGCGCTGGACGACCTTCTGTGTTGCACTGCAGGGGGTATTTATAGGCGCAGAAGGAGTTAGAGTCCGAACACAAGTCGTACACAAAGCTGTTGCCCTGTCTTATCTGAATTGCCGTGGAATTGCGGCATTTGCCGTGGAATTGCGGCATTTTGGTGGCAGATTGCCACGCGCTTTGGCGCGTGGCTTCTCCTGGTCCGTCCATCTGGGCGTTTGCTTCTGGAAGCTGCATCCTGGCTCTTTATCATGGGATTTGGATATAACTTGAGAATCAAGTTATCTAGATTTCAAATCTCCCAATATCTTTATCCACGAATTTTCTTATCTTTGCACTCTTATCTTTGGCTTTTATCCTCATCCTGCAAGTGTTTAGGGTTGGATAGAAGTCTATCCTTCCCTCTTCTTTGATAATTGCAACTTTAGCCCTTGTGTATTTGCACTTTGACAATTGATATTTGCACTTTTGCACTTGGGCTTCAAATGTGGGCTTTTGGGCTCTTTTTAAGCTTTAATTCTTTCTTTTTATTATTTCGAGGCCTGCACACAATAAATCACAAAATATTAATAAATGTGCAGAATTAAATGAATAAATATGAAAATGTGATGGTAAATGTTATGATAAAAATGCACTTTTCACTACCAATCACTAATCTAATGGTCAATTGATGCCAAATAATGCGGAAGCTAAAAAATTATGACCAAATAAAATTTTTACACTAAACACTATGTATAACTCAAGAGTGTAGCCGGATTGAAGGGCTCTGGACTAACTCCTCAAGATTCTCCTGGATATGGGTTGAGGTGTCGCGTTGGCTCTCTTAATTGAATACAAGTGTTAGCAAACAATCCCAAGCAAGTATATCAATTTAAGCACACAAGTATATCAAGCATATAAATATAAACACTATAATTGAATGCAAGATATAGACAAGGAGATAGAGAGAGTGAGCAATCGCAAACACAAGGGATTTGTTTCGAGGTTCGAGCACACTTGCTCTACATCCCCGCCTTCGACACACGAAGGATTTCCACTATGCTTGATCCCAATGGATCTCTCCTTGGTGCCGCAACACCTACAATCCCTTGGACTCCCTAGTCCCGTACACACGCAAGCCCCACAAGCTTGCCGAGGCCGCACCTCAAACCAAGAGTTCACAATCGAACTCTAAACCACCACGAGCACACTTGCCCGTCTCCTCAAAGTACAAAGAAAAGATCTTTGGTGATCACAACACTTTGATCACCTAACAAAAACTCTCACAACACAATCCTATGGATAGATAAAGCAATGGATAGCTCAAGTGATTGTGAGAAAAGTAAGGATTGAATCTATGGTGAAAAACTCAAGAAATCACTTTAAATACTCTTGATAAAATCTTCCCTTTTGATAGGAAATATTTGCTCTCAAATTTGTGGAGAAAAACCTCTGAAAAGGATTGGAAAAACTGGCTCAAAAATACTCTCCAAATCTTGGTGAAAATAATGCCCAAACCCCCAAATTTATAGGGCTAGAAAAACTAGCCGTTGGAGGTCTGTCAGGCCTAACGGTCGACCAGCCGGTCGACCGCCAACGGTCAAAAATCCGACCGTTGGAGCCTCCGGTCGACCGCCCGGTCGACCCAAAAGAACAGAGAGCACTGCTCTCAGTTCCGGTCGACTGGGTCGGCAGACCGGCCATCTGCCAGGTCAAGGCGTGCACGTCTGTGCACGTCGGTCGACCGAGCCGGTCGACCGACTTCAGCCCTAGTCCACTTGGTAGGTCGACTAGTCGACTTGGCTGAAGCCTGGAATAGAAAATCTGGGATTTAAAACTTGGTCTTATGGCTGACATAAAAAATCCCATAAAATACATAAAAATCTACAAAAATAGTTTTACCAATATACTTTGATAATCAAACATGCTTGCACAAAATCAAGGCATGTTAAAAAAAAATTTGGACTATTTTTGTAAGTTGGAAATATTGGCTCAAATGAAAACTAGTATTTTTCTAAAACTTGTTTTCCAAACTTCTTCATGATACAAAAACAAGATATTTTGAATTCATTAAAGCATAGTGTGTATGGATATGATCCACTACACAATTAAGATGAAATATCTATATTTTTGGCATTAAGCTCTAAATATGGTTTTGGATAAAAGACATGCATATAAGAAATTCCAAAAACCAAAAAGTATTTTTCCAAAATGAAAGTCTTTTCTAAATCTGAAAATTCTTTTATGAAAAGACAACTAAATCAAGAGTGTGTGTGTGATATATACTTGAGCAATCCACCAACTATTCTATCCTTTACATTTTATCTAAAAATAAAATCTTCTAAAACAAACCTAGACTCAAGTCTTCATCTTCTTGAAGTCTTCACTTGAAGCCTTCTTGACTTGGTCCAAACACCGTGCTAGCTCCAAAACTTGACTTCAAATTCTTTGTTGAAGCTATGCACCTACTAAGATCTTGATCATGAATCTGTCACTAATTAAACACAAGATCATTAGTAAAATAACTACATGAGTTAATCATCATCAAAACTAGAGTGATGGGCCTTTGGGCCAACAATCTCCCCCTTTTTGATGATGACAAAACTCATGAAGTTATATATGCATGGATTAAAGTAAAGCTTCAAAGAAGCTCCCCCTTAACTCATGCATAACACAAACAAAATAATATGCAATGTATGCTCATAAACATGTATGCAAATGTAGGAGTAAACATGCTAATCAAGCATAAACACATCAAATTCTTTTTCTCCTATTTGCAAAACAAAACATATATGCATAAACATAAATTCTTCTCCCCCTTTAATAATAAAGCAAGGAAAACATGCATATAAACCTCAAATTCTTCTCCCCCTTTTTGTCAATCATCAACAAAGGGGTTAAAGTAAAATAAAATCATCAAATTTTTCTCCCCCTTTTTATCCGAAACAAAAAAAAAACCAAAGAAGGGGTAAACCAAATCAATCAAGAAAGGTTATATGCGATATACATTCATGAAGAGGAAGACGCTAAGTTAGCTTCCCTACACATATACATTACATGAAGAAGAGATGACAAGCCCCAATTCACATAACACATATTATGTAATGCATAAGAGGAGATGTGAAGCTCCCCCTACACACGTGTACCACATAAAGAAGAGTGGTCAAGCTCCTCAATATACAATACACTCAACATGAATCTATATGTAGAAAAGATGTTAAGCTCTCCTTGCATATAGGCAATACAAATCAAAAATTTTGAATTTTTCTTATAAATAAAATTTTGAATTTTCTCAATAAAACAAATCTTGAGAATTTTTCTTAAATATTTATTTTCTTATCATAAACAACTTTGTGCTTTAAACATGTAAAACAATTTTAACTTAAGCACAAATAACTCATATATATATATATATGAAAAATGAGTATACCAAATGAAATTAATACATACATATATGGGAAAACAAATATGAGTATATACAAAAGAAGTTCATATTGATACCAATTGAAAATATCCAATGATACCAATAGAAAATAAGCTTAAGTGTATACATCATATAATCTACATGAAGAACTCGAACTAGTTAAATGAAATTGAAAACTAGTACGGAATCCTTCAATCAAGGAATAAACTAAAATATTTTTCATGAAATATGTGTAAATCACATGAAAATGACAATGAAGCTCAATATTTCTTTAAATGAGACAATATGAAAATCATCATAATTTTGAAAACATGAAAATCACCACAAATTTTTTTTTTAAAAAATTATATTTCAAGGTATAGGTATGTTTTGACAACACAAGAAGTATACATACATATCCCTAAACACAATTGAGTCCATATATATAGATTTGCATGAAAGGCAAATGACTCAAGAGGTATACATGTATATCTTAAAGTTTGACAAAATAAACATATACATGAAATGAAAGCACATGATCATAACACAAATCCAAAATGGGAATACAAGTTTAAAAATGTAAGGATCATCAAAACTAGGCTATACTAGCACACTAAATAGGCACAAATAAGCAATCAAACCCAACCATATATAGATTTATTTGTGACCCATAATATGTACAAGTATAAATCCTAGTGTTGACAAAAACTATCATTTAAACTAATATTCAATTCATGAAGCATCAAATCTTGAGAATACAAAAGAATTTGTCCATAAGATTAAAAAAAATAAGATCATGTGTATATCTTATAAACTAATTGAAGAATATATAACTAGTATAAAATAGTTTTTGAACAACTAGTTAAAGATCCTTCAAATACATCAAATCATATGTTTTTCATAAAACATAACTAAGTACATAAAGATTTAATCACTCATGGACTATAAAGCTCAAAATGATCATGAAACTAAGTCATGAAATAATAAATGAAGATGTGAGTGTTAAAAGATCATGTAAATAGCATTTTTATGAAAATAGTCATTTAAGCTCAAAAAGATCATAAGTCACATTTTAACAAAGCAAAACATGAACAATCATTTTCATTAAAACAATAAACTTCTAGGTATATGTATGATTTATCCAAATCTAACAATATGCATACATATCCCAAACATAAAAGAGTCTATTAATAATGTTTGCATGAAGGCAAGAGACTCACGGGTAAACATGTATATTTATTAGATTTGAATTAAAAATACATATACATGAAGGAAAAACATGAAGAATTGGCAAAGCATGTATAATGAGAATCATCAAAACTAGTCTATATATGTGCATATAGTAGGTACAAATGAGCATGAAGTGCAAATATATATATAAATCAAATGTAACTCACTATTTACATGTATAATACAAGTTTTGATAAAAACTACATCTAAGCATGTTTTTACCACATGAAGCACATAAGAACATAAAACATGAACATGCTATGAATATTATGAATGAACAAGTATGAACATAATTGAAATAGGAGTTTAGAGATTGTTACCAACTCTAAAGCTCCAAATATGGTGGTCATCTCACCAAAATCTCCCTTGATAGTGTTGCATCCAATGTGTGTCCATCAAGTCCATGTGCATCCACTACCAAGGCACCAATCCTCTCACGTCGTGTGAGAGCCCTCACCTACATCAAATACACAAGGTGGGGGTTTTGGTACCCATATTTTCTTGGGTCCTTTGGGGTTAGTCTTGTAAGGAACCAAAAAATTTTTATTAGCAAAATTAAAATGATTTAACCTATCATAACAAAATTTTGCTAAATGGCCTTTGCGGCCACAATGTGTACATGTGTACACCTTAGTATGCTTATGTGTGTGTGAATGATCATGGTGTGCAACATAAGCATATGCATGATGGGTATGATGTGCATGAACATGTGGAGTTTGTTTCTTTGAAAACATTGACTCCAATCTAGTATGGTTGAATGCACATGAGCTCAAAGTAGAGCTCAAACTATCCATTTTATTTTTCAAAACATTTATCTCATTAGTGGTGGCATGTAAAGCATGATGAGATAAAGAATCATTTTTCTTTTTCTTTTTCGAAACAAAATCTTTTTCTTTTTCACAAATTTTTCTTTTCAAAGATTTATTTTCTTGAAAAATAACTTCTCTTTGTTTTTCCACCAAATCAATTTTATCCTTTAAAATAGTGTTCCCTTCACACAAGTCATTTAATTTAGACATAAGGAAAACATTCTCATTTTTCAAATCTTTATTTTCTTTTTCTAAGCATGCAATGTTACTTCTAAGTGAATCATGTTCTATATGCATGCAATCAAGTTTCTTTTTCAAAATTTTTATTATCTTTCTTAATCATGTCATATTTTTCAAGCAATAGTTGACAAAAAGTGCTAAGCTCATCATATGACATGTTAACATCTTCTACCTCGGATTCGGTAGTTACCTCAAGGGGGTTATCCCCTTGGACCATATAGCACTTGTTGGAGACGTCACTTCCAACATCCGAGTCACTCCCCGCATAGTATTGATCTTTTTCGCCAAGGGAGATGAGGGTATTCCATACTACAAAAGCCGAATCAAAGTTAGAAACCCTAGATAAATAATCATCATTTAGGGTTGACTTTAAAGCATGAAGGGCTTTTGCATTAGCCTCAAAATTCTTACCATCTAAACAATATGCATTATTAGTAGTGGCAAGATAAACATGAAAACTAAGGCCTTGAGGTACAAGGACATCTTAACCTTCCAAATGTGGATGTTAAGAATGTCAAAAGTGGGTGGTGACATGAAATCCATGGTGTGTGTTCAAAAATTGTGATTAACCTAAAAATGAGGATCTTTAACTCTAGGTTGTAAGACCCAAATTCAGAGCACTTGGCTCTCATACCAATTGTAAGTTCACCTAGAGGGGAGGTGAATAGGTGATGACTAATCTAATGGTCAATTGATGCCAAATAATGCGGAAGCTAAAAATAATTATGACCAAATAAAACTTTTACACTAAACACTATGTATAACTCAAGAGTGTAGCTGAATTCCCCGTGAAGGGCTCTGGACTAACTCCTCAAGATTCCCCTGGATATGGGTTGAGGTGCCGCGTTGGCTCTCTTAGTTGAATATAAGTGTTAGCAAACAATCCCAAGCAAGTATATCAATTTAAGCACACAAGTATATCAAGCATATAAATATAAACACTATTATTGAATGCAAGATATAGACAAGGAGATAGAGAGAGAGAGAGAGTGAGCAATCGCAAACACAAGGGATTTGTTTCGAGGTTCGAGCACACTTGCTCTACATCCCCGCCTTCGACACACGACGAAGATTTCCACTATGCTTGATCCCAATGGATCTCTCCTTGGTGCCGCAACACCTACAATCCCTTGGACTCCCTAGTCCCGTACACACGCAAGCCCCACAAGCTTACCGAGGCCGCACCTCAAACCAAGAGTTCACAACCGAACTCTAAACCACCAGAGCACACTTGCCCGTCTCCTCAAAGTACAAAGAAAAGATCTTTGGTGATCACAACACTTTGATCACCTAACAATAACTCTCACAACACAATCCTATGGATAGATAAAGCAATGGATAGCTCAAGTGATTGTGAAAAAAGTAAGGATTGAATCTATGGTGAAAAACTCAAGAAATCACTTTAAACACTTTTGATAAAATCTTCCCTTTTGATAGGAAATATTTGCTCTCAAATTTGTGGAGAAAAACCTCTGAAAAGGATTGGAAAAACTGGCTCAAAAATACTCTCCAAATCTTGGTGAAAACAATGCCCAAACCCCCAAATTTATAGGGCTAGAAAAACTAGCCGTTGGAGGTCTGTCAGGCCTAACGGTCGACCGGCCGGTCGACCGCCAACGGTCAAAAATCCGACCGTTGGAGCCTCCGATCGACCGCCCGGTCGACCCAAAAGAACAGAGAGCACTGCTCTCAGTTCCGGTCGACTGGGTCGGAGACCGGCCATCTGCCAGGTCAAGGCGTGCACGTCTGTGCACGTTGGTCGACCGAGCCGGTCGACCGACTTCAGCCCTAGTCCACTTGGTAGGTCGACTAGTCGACTTGGCTGAAGCCTGGAACAGAAAATCTGGGATTTAAAACTTGGTCTTATGGCTCACATAAATCCCATAAAATACATAAAAATCTACAAAAATAGTTTTACCAATATACTTTGATAATCAAACATGCTTGCACAAAATCAAGGCATGTTAAAAAAAATTTGGACTATTTTTGTAAGTTGGAAATATTGGCTCAAATGAAAACTAGTATTTTTCTAAAACTTATTTTCCAAACTTCTTCATGATACAAAAATAAGATATTTTGAATTCATTAAAGCATAGTGTGTATGGATATGATCCACTACACAATTAAGATGAAATATCTATATTTTTGGCATTAAGCTCTAAATATGATTTTGGATAAAAGACATGCATATAAGAAATTCCAAAAACCAAAAAGTATTTTTCCAAAATGAAAGTCTTTTCTAAATCTGAAAATTCTTTTATGAAAAGACAACTAAATCAAGAGTGTGTGTGTTATATACTTGAGCAATCCACCAACTATTCTATCCTTTACATTTTATCTAAAAATAAAATCTTCTAAAACAAACCTAGACTCAAGTCTTCATCTTCTTGAAGTCTTCACTTGAAGCCTTCTTGACTTGGTCCAAACACCGTGCTAGCTCCAAAACTTGACTTCAAATCCTTTGTTGAAGCTATGCACCTACTAAGATCTTGATCATGAATCTGTCACTAATTAAACACAAGATCATTAGTAAAATAACTATATGAGTTAATCATCATCAAAACTAGAGTGATGGGCCTTTGGGCCAACAAGGATTACCTCCCAAGAAGAGATGGTTGGGCTCCAGAGCGATTTGGAACTGGCTCTTGCTTAGAGAGATGAGGTAGAAAAGTGAGCTGATAATGATATGGAAGGGTTGCAGGATGAGGTGTGGCTCTTTAAGGCATGAAGTAGAAGGAGGGGTACCGCGATGGTGCTCAGGGCAAATCACCGAGGTACCCTATTGGGGACAAAGAGGAGGTTCTGTTCCGAGATACTTGTTGAAGTGCCTGCCATTTTGGCTAATGCCCCTAACGTGGTAGCGGGAGCTAAAGTCGGAGAACGAGGAACTGAACCAGATTCTAAGGCTTCTCGTGAACACCATGCGAGTGTCGTTTGAGTGTGAGAGCTGATTAGTCTCCAAAATTGCATATTTCATATCACATCTTCACATTTATTCAATATTAAATTCTGTTATTAATACCTCTCTTGTATGTTTCTAAGTCCATGGCATGAAATGAAGAAGAAGCCCAAAATCTCATTCATTTGGTGATATTTAAAGCCTACAAATATAGTCATGGACTTTTAGAAGCTGGATCTGCCAAATCTGGGAGCGAATTTTAACAAACTAACAGCAGGTACAAAGGGGTGTGTGCAGCAGAAAGCTGCACACCCTGCGCGGACGCCGCGGCCTTATGGTAGGGCCACGCGTTGATCTTCGACGCATGGCCCCTTGACACCTCCCTGGTGCCCCCCTTAGCTTGTAAATACACCAGGTTTTCTAAAGAGAAGAGAGGAGAGTTTTTAGGGGTTTTCTCCCATTTGTGTAGTTTAGTTTAGTTTTCTTCTTTCTTTTGTTTTTCATTTCTTTGTAGATCATGTAATAGGGAAGAGAGATGCATAGGATGAAAATTAGGGTTCTTGTAATGGAAGGTGACATTATATGAAAGGTTCTCTCCTTATCTCTATTAGTTTTCTTCTCTCTAACTCTTTACATGCTTAGCTTTTCTCTCATGGCAACTAATCACTAATCACTAACTTGCTAACTCCTTACTTGATAATCCACATGAATCTAATAGCCTCTACTTAGTCTTACTCTTGCAAGAGCCATTGATGGCTCATGATGATTGATTCTAGCACTCTAACATCTAACTCTCTAATAAGTTACCATTACTTTATTCCATGCTTCCTCTAGTTAATTTTGATAGTTTAAGTGTAACTTGTTCTTCTTTGTTGAATTTGGATGTGAAAGTGATCTTATGGTCATGTTTTGTAAAGTTCTTGAAGCCAAGGACTAGTGATGGCCAATGATACATGTGAGGTAATTATCACGAAGAGGTTGGCATGTTAGTGGAGACATTAGTAGTTAGTAGCCATGAGTTTTCTTGTATCTCTTTTTATCTTTTCTTTTAACCTTTTTTCAAAAACCCAAAATTCATAACAACTCTTTTTTGTTTCCCACTTCTTTATTTTCACCGTATTCTTCTCATTCTTTGTTTTCTTTTCTTTTAACTCTTTAAAATATAGAAGAACTGTTAACACACACATGAACATACCAGTAAAACTTCTGTCGCTTCCCGTCCCTGTAGATTCGACCCGTTTAGCCACCATGCTATAACGGAAGTATCGAGGAAGCCAAAGCACGCACTTTTAACTCGTGATTTCAAAACACACACTTTCGTGCACAGTTTTCCCCCGATCAAGAGCCTTATATGCTTTAACTTTGTAATTCCCTTCTTAATATCAGTAAAGATTCCTCACACTTGTTTTGCCTTAAAATTTGCTCCGAGTTCTCTTTTTTTCATCTTTTTTGTTGGATTGTCGGTGTAGTCTGGTGTTTCTATAAACGTCGGCTCAAAAGTTCCTCCAGATCCGAACTTGGCTTTGATTCCTCATGGCAATCTAGGGGGGTCATCCGAGTTTCCATGGACACTCTGGAAGGACTTCTTCTGATGATGGGGAATACAAAGAGTATTTTGATGATCCAAATGTTTCCTCGTCTGGAGTCGAAGTTGATCTCAGTGAGTAGCCCGGATCTTTGCTGAATTTTTTGCGTGACAGGTGAAGAGCGATAATGGATGAACGTTTTCGGCTTGATCTCCCCATTAAGACTGAGATTGCGTTGTATGACCAGATCATCTCGCAACTAGATCGTGAGCTGACTCGCAGTAAGGAGGCAGAAAGGAACCTCTGCGATAAGTGACATCAATTGGCTGTGAAGTTGATGTTTCAATTACGGTGGTTGAAGGAATTAAAGGCCACGAATCGACTTTTGAACGAATCCCTTCAATGCAAGATGGACGAATTGAATAAAGTGTTGACTGCGAAGCATCACTTGGATGAGATGGTCACAAGCAAACAAAACGCAGTTAACTTTCTCAACCTCAATTAGAAAAGATGCAGTACAAGAATGACCATCTTTGTTTTCGAGTTCGCCAATTAGAGAAGAAACTGAGCAGCAAGGAGTCGAGTTGATGGAGTTGAGAACTGAAGCGGAGCAGTCAGGGGCGCTCCTCCATCGAGAAGAGCAAGGAGCTGAAGTCTCCATCATAAACTTGATAAACACTGCTCTTGAATTTGGACCAGGATAAGAGTGGGAAGAGTGAATAGAAATGCAGATTTAATGAGGTTTCAAGCTTTACCTTTTTGTAGTTGCATTTAGCATCCTTCTTTTGTATGATGTAAGAAAGAGTAATAAAGATAGATTTGAGTTTTGATGTCCCTTCCAATCTTTAGGTGAGTCTCGTGTAGGGTCTAGCCGTCAGGGTGAGGACCCGCTATAGGTCGTAAAAGTAGCCATCAGGAAGACTTCCGTCTTTTAGGAGAGCCTCCATGTAGGCTTTAGCCATTAGGGTAAGGACCTCATATAGGCTATAGCCATCAGGAACATTTTCGTATTTTAAGAGAGTGTCTGCTTAGGGTTTAGTCGTCAGGGTGAGGACTCGATATAGACTGTAAGAGCCGACGTCATGAGTACTTTCGTCTTTCAGGAGTCTCCATGTAGAGTTTAGCTGTTAGGGTGAGGACCCGCTATAAGCTGTAAGAGTAGCTGTTATGAACACTTTCGTCTTTCAAGAGCCTCCATGTAGGCTTTAGTCGTCAAGATAAAGACCCGCTATAGGGTGTAAAGGTAACCATCAGGAGGACTTCGTCTTTCAGGAGAGTCTCTGTGTAGGCTTTAATCGTCAAAATAAGAACCCACTATAAGCTGTAAGAGTAACCGTCATGAGTACTTTCGTCTTTCAAGAGAGTCTCCATGTCGGTTTTAGTCGTCAGGTAAGAACCTACTATAGGCTATAAGAGTAGCCGTCAGGAACACTTTCGTCTTTTAGGAGAGCTCAGTGTTGGCTTTAACTATCAGGGTAAAGACCCACTATAGGCTGAAAGATTAGCCGTCAAGAGAACTTTCGTCTTTCAGGAGAGTCTCCGTGTATGCTTTAGCTATCAAGATAAGGACCAGATATATGTTGTTGAAGTGTAGCCATCATGAGGACTTCCGTCTTTAAGGAGAGTCTTCGTGTAGGTTTTAACCGTCAGGGTAAGGACCCGCTATAGGCTATAAGAGTAGCCGTCAAAAGCACTTCCATCTTTCAGGAGAGTCTTCGTGTAGGCTTTAGCCATCAGGGTAAGGACCCGCTATAGGCTATAAGGGTAGCCATTAGGTGGACTTCTGTCTTTCAGAAAAGTCTCCATGTAGGCTTTAGCCATCAGGGTTAGGACCCGATATAGAATATAAGAGTAGCTGTCAGGAGCACTTTCGTCTTTCAGGAAAGTCTTCGTATAGGCTTTAGTCGTCAGAATGTAGACCTGCTATAGGCTATAAGAGTAGTTATCAGGAGCACTTCCATTTTTCAGGAGTCTTCAAATAGGCTTTAGCCGTCAGGGTAAAGACCTACTATAGACTGTAAGAGTAGTCATCAGAAGAACTTCTGTCTTTCAGGAGAGTCTCCATGTAGGATTTCGCCTTCAGGGTAAGGATCCAATATAGGCTGTATGAGTAGCCTTCAAGAGCACTTTTATCTTTCAAGAGAGTCTCCGTACAGGCTTTAACCGTCAGGGTAAGGAGGTAGTTGTCGTTATTCTTGAACTCTTGCCACTAGGCATATTGGTTGAAGAAGACGTTGTTGACTACCTCAAAGCTCTTGAGAGATCGCGAGTGGTGGGAGTAGGACCAGTTTAGGGCCACGCCCTTGAGACTGGAAGGAAATACACAGCACGAGAGGGGATCATCGTGGGAGTGGACCACCGTCTTGACCTGATCGGCTCGGAGGTGCTGGATGGGATCGATCACTCTGGTATTACAGTCGAAGCTCGGTACCACGGACTTCTTTGGAAACCAATGAGACATGATCTCCTCCGAGAGAGGGGAATCAGACATACTCAGGATGGAAGATCCTGGCCTACCATGGGACTGCGACTTGTCTTCATCGATCTGCTTTCTGACCATCTCCACCAAATCTTCAATATGAGTAGTCTTTGTAGATCTGTACGTTCGCTCTCATCATAGTGCTCCTTATGGCGTGGGGACGCGGATCGGTGATGCTTTCGACTGCCCCCGATGCAAGTGGTGTCCGTCGCGTGCGGCCATGAAGGATGAGTGTAGGACTCCTCCTCATCTGAGTTCCTTGTCCGTGCTCTTCGGAGCACCTTAAACTGAGCGAGGAGCAGGTTTTTGACGCGCGTAGCGACATCCCTTTCTAGGACAGCCATCTCGCGCTCGTAGGCCACCTCAACCTCTTGCTCATCCAACCGCTTCTGAAAGTGGGCTAGCATTTGAAGGAGCTATCTTTCAGTAGGAACCCGAGACTCATGCTTGTTGGTTGCCCCTTCCGGTGTGTCCGTCAGGGATGATGCTCTGCTCTTCTGCACATGATGGAGAATAGCGTTGGATTCTGGGGATGATGATCGGTAGAACCCGTGCCCCCGTTGATAATCTTCTTGCCTTTAGAGGCGGTAGATGTAACAGCGATCTATGAAGAGGCCTTCTTTTGAAGGGCCATCATTGTCGGAGAGGCTATTTGAGGAATGATTTTTAGGGTAGTTTTGGTGAAAGAGAGGGAACTCTGAGCGTATACTCAAAAGATCTCAACGAAAGCACCAATGCGCTGGGGATTTTTCGCCATAAACGAACGGACGCTCCAGATTGATTCTGTCAAAAGCACAAAAAATGAAAAGAAAAAAAAAACACCTTTTATGTCAGGAGACCGGTGTGGCGCGTTAATTGAACGAAGCTAAGGTGCCGGCCGAAGACCCACGGGCGTGAGAATGAGAATCCTCATTTTTTGTGGGAGCAAACGAAAGAGTGCTTGTGTGTAATGTTTTTAGTGGTAATCAGAAGCTAACCCCTTTCTCCATGGAGATCGAGGTGTAAATATACCTGTTGGAATTGTACTTGATAGCACGGATATTTCGGATCTCCATAACTGCATAATTTGCACATTGTGATTTCCTCATAACCGCCCAGATCACGTTGCTTAATTGTTAGGATTATTACGCAGAGATACCCGCCACTATCCATAACATCCCACATTAAAGTAGGGGTGTTTATAACGTTTGGAATGTGGGGATGATCTGGCAGCATAACTGAATTCATGGATCGCGGGGATCGTGCTTCAATGCTGTAATTAGCGTAGAGGCGACAGTCTTCATGAAGGGTCTTCGTCTCGGAGGCTGGGCCCCCCGACTTGCGGGATAGCCTCGTCCAAGTTAAGCATTCATGGTGGATGATCTTGGATTGTTGTGATCTCGAAAAAGGACCTGATAGTTGCGAATTCGGTAGGTAGCTCGAGAGGTGTATGGGCTCAGGGTAAGACCCGATGCTTTCTCCTTGGGCCTATACTAGGGTTGCTGGCATGTTGCTTTCGCTCGTCGCTTGGGACGCTTCTAGCAAAGCAGGACACGTGGCGTGATCTTGACAAGAGTCAAAATCTGACTACTACACATGGCTTGAATGCTGCCAGCAAGACCACCCTCTCTCGATCCTCGATCCTCGTTGAAACTCTGTATTAGCTAGGAGAAGAGGTCATGGTTTACATAACCTTAATATTGTCTCTGTTGTCTGGCATCATCCACCTTTAGATTGAAGCTGAGTTTAGGACAAAAAGAAACTCATTTTGTACTGATCTTTGTCTATAGATTTTATCTTCATCTATTTAATTAGAAAGAAGAATATAAAGATAGACTAGACACTTATTGCTGAGGTTCAGCGAACAAAATCAAGAGAAAACTTGATTTTCTATAATGTTCATTTTAGCTTATTCATTTAGTCTCACGTGGGATCAGGTATGAGAAGAAAAGTGATTTAAATATCAATTCTTTCTCATCTTAATTGTTATGAATAATGTGTTATGAAGCCAGTACACCTATTTCCAATTGAGAATGCAGTTAAATTATGACGCAGGAAAATGATTGATTCCATAACAAATTAGATCCATCACGTTGTGTTGTGTTCGCTAACCTCGCTTTCCTCAAGAATCCTTTGACAGTATTTATCAAGGCACTTCTCAATTTATTTGGGTCGCCATGATTCACCAACTATGATGAAAGATGAGATAAAATGTCATGAGAAATGAAACGGATCAGTAGTTTGACAATGATGGAGAAGAGGAAGGTGTGGTCGGCGTTGCCAGTGGGAGCCCATGATGGAGAAGAGCTCAATAGAGCAGAGGGCGGAGCACGTGATATCAGAGAGAACAAACACAGGAGGTAGAAGAAAGCAGAGAAGGTGTTGAGGCCAAATCACACGACCATCAGCGCATCAGATGCCAGGATACAAGAAAGCTACCATAATTCTAAATTATCTTCGGATTTGTTTTTGTTATTTGATAGAAGATTGGGTTCAACTAAAGGTCTGTTTGGTTGTCATAATTGGTCGTAATTCGTAAGTTGTAATTGGTAAAGTCTTTTACATTTATAAATGAGTTACATGCATGTAAGCCTTATGGTGTTTGGTTGGTAATATAAAGTTGTAAGTGGAAAAGTGTATTGTGTTTTACGGTGTTTGGTTGTCGTAATGTACAAATCGTAAGTGAAAAAGTTGATCACAAAATTAACTATTTGGTGATTTAAAAGTTTTAATATTGCAAATAAATATTAAAAATGTTAAATATTAAAAATTTTTAATATTAACATAAAAAATAATACAAATTTGCATGACAACAAAATTAACTGTAACTGGGCTGTAAGTGAGTGGTAATTGGGTTGCAAGTGAGGGGTAATTGGATTGTGTAAGTCTTTTACGAATTATGGTCCAAACAAACGCCGTAGTTGTAACTGGGTTGTAAGTCATTTACGAATTACGGACTTTTACGCGAAACAAACGACCGACCCCTAAGAGTAGTATTGCTAAAAGAAGATCAATGTTAAGCAGAGAGAGACAAAGTTTCTGTCAGGCAAGGCCGCAAAGAATCTAAGGGCGTTTTCATCTATATTGTAATTAATTTTTTTAAGAATGATTAAAAGTGTAAAAATGAATGAAAAATATAAAAAGAGGGTAAAATGAGAGAAATTTTTTTTTTAGAGGTAAAAAAAATAAATCAGGAAAATATTAGGGGCACGGACATATTTTTCTCCATCGGGCTAATATGCTGGGACTTTGGATAAGGATGGGGATATTATTGGCTTACTGTGTTCTTTTGCAACCTAATGAGGTCCAATATGAGAGAGAGGGTCAGCGTCGGTGCTAGGGTTATGGCCAGGGTCGCGGGTCAAGTGTCAGGTCGAGCAAGGGAAAAATGACTATATTTTCTTTGATGGGGGTGTTTTGACAAGAGTTCCCATCTAACTTTTGACGGTCGTTAAAATCTTTATATTTATTTAGGATAAAACATCAAAAACTATCTTGATCTCTTGTGTTTTTGTCATACCTCAAGTTAAGTAAATAGTCTCATAATGAATATGCATTGAGAATATTTCTAGCATATAGTAGTTCATATGAACTTAAGAACTTAACCGTAGCTAGTATTTTTAAGCGAGGAACCGTGGAAAAAAATTATTTTGCCCGGGGAGTTACAAATGGTATCAGAGTAAGAACCAGTGGGAAGTATGTGGAACTAAATGTCATATGGAGCTAAGTGCTATATGTTGGCCCAGAGGCCCTTCACTCTAGTTTTGATGATGATTAACTCATGTAGTTATAGTTTATTAATAATCTTGTGATATTTAGTTTCAGATATTTGATCAAGATATTAGTAGGTGGTTAACTTCAACAAAGGTGTTTTGGAGCTTTCACATGTAGATTTAAGAGCTCGCGCGTCAAGATCGCATCCAGTACTCGGTTGGAGTCAAACTCGGTGGATCGTGTTTGGATCGAGTCTACTTGGAGAAGGAGTTCTACAAGAAAACCTCGGTTTGTATTTTGTATGTTTAGATCATTGTAAAGATTAGATAGTGTTGATATGCTCCAGTTCACATACACACACAAATTTTAAGTTTATTGTTTTCGGTTTAACCGATTTTGTATTTCATGTCAAAAACATAGATATAAATCTTTATATGTATTTTGGATTCTATCCAT
The DNA here is from genome assembly GCA_038442645.1 of Agave tequilana. Lineage (NCBI taxonomy): Eukaryota > Viridiplantae > Streptophyta > Magnoliopsida > Asparagales > Asparagaceae > Agave > Agave tequilana. The sequence goes on along the minus strand of JAVJIF010002542.1, from coordinate 14,361 downwards.
ATACAATATGCTTCAAATTTGTTTCAATATCATGTTTTTGTATTTACATGAGTTTTGGAGAAAACGGTTTTCCATTTCAAAAATTTAAAGTTTGGAAAATACGATTTTTGTATTTAAGCCAAATATCAATATCACAAAAATAGTTCAAATTGTTTGTAATATGTGTTGAATTTTAGTCACACATATTTGTATTTCAAAGATCTTAAAAGAACTTATTTTTGTGAAATTTATGTATATTTTATGGGATTTTTTAAAAGGTAAATCACTAAGTTTTCAATCCTTTAAACGGTTTTGATTTGGCCTTCTGACGGTCGACCGGCCCACTAGCCCAAGCTGGCGTGCATGTTTGTGCACGTCCAGCATGTTTGTGTACGTCGGTCGACCGGACCGGTCGACCAACTTCTGCAGCGGTCGACCGGCCGGTCGACCGTCCAGAGAGCTCTGCTCTCTGGAAATGGCCCTGGTCGACCAGGCGGTCGACGGCAGAGAGCTGCTGCTCTCTGTTTCCAGACCCGGTCAACCGGGCGGTCGAGGGTGGCTCAACAGTCATAAAATTGACCGTTGGCCGGTCGACCGGAAGGTAATTTCTGACCTTTGCAGACTGCCAACGGGCAGAATTTTGATGGGCTATAAATACCTATCGTCTTGAGCTGTTTTAGCTAAGTTTTTAGAGAGCAATTTTTCTCACCTTTACAAGTGTTTAACAGCAAGTTTTTAAAAGAGTTTTTGGCTTAAAAATTTGATCTTTATTTGTTTTAAAAGGGTTGGAAATTCAAAAAAAATAGTCTTTGGGAATTGGTTTTTGATCTTCATTTCTATAGCTATTTTAGAAGTTTTCCCAAGAGTTTTTCTTTATGATTTTGATTTCCAAACTCTTTATTTTCTCACACTTGAGCTATCTATCTATCATATCTATTAGGATCTTGTTTTGTGAGAAAAATTAGTTTATGGTTGTTGATAGCACCAAGTGTTGTAAACCTTCTTTACTTTGTGATATCCCTCAAGTGAGAGGTGATTGTGGAGGTTGTGTTGATATCCCTCTAGTAAGAGGTGATTGTGGAGGTTGTGTTTGATTATTGGTATCCCTCTAATGAGAGGTGATTGTGAAGGAGTTTTGGTTGTGTTGGTTTTCCTCTAAGTAGAGAGGTGATTATTGTGGAGTTGTGGCTTAGTGTCTTCTCCCTCTAATGTGAGGTTGATTGTTATTTGGCTAAGTGTCCATCTCTCTAGGTGTAGAGGTGATTTGTATTGTGTCTTTCCTCTAGTGTGGAGGTTGTTGTTGGTTGAGAGAGGAGTTGTGTACTCCAAAGTTGTATTACCCAAATCCTCAGTGGAGGTTCCCTGTGTGAGAACTCCTGTGCGGACGATATAGTGAAAATCCTTTTGTGTGAAGGCGGGGACGTAGAGTAGTGGCTCGAACCTCAAAACATATCTTTGTATTTGCGATTAATCCACTATCTCTAAACTCTCTCTCTTTCTTATTGAGCATTGCATCATATTGTTCATATCATATATGCTTGGGTTTGATTGTGTGTCATACTTGTGTTAAACCAAGAGAGCTTTACATAACACCTCAACTCTTATTTAGAGGAATTTAGAGGAGATAATTCAGAGCCCTTCACCGGGAATTCAGGTACACACTTTGATTACACTAAGTGTGTTGCAATTTATTTTTAATTCCGCATCATTTGTCATTAGATTAGCCTTACACCTATTCACCCCCCCCCCCCCAGTTGTACTTTCACTATACGGAGCAAATATCACGCTACACATGGATGTAGTGGGGGATACTTCTTGAATCCATGGGAGCCACCTTTAGAATCCACTGGAGTTACCTTTAGAATTTCATACTGCCTGGTGAAGTGTTAATATGACGAGGACGTCATACCCTAAACGGGGGGAGCATGAAAAATGAAAGGAATATTCCCACATAAGATATATATTGAGAATGTCTCTAGTATATAATAGTTTCTATGGACTCAAGAATTAACCATCCCTAGTATTTTTTAGAGAGGAATCATGAAAAAATATTATATGCTCGGGATGTCGCAGTTTTTCTCTCGTAAAAGCTTGCCATGCTTTATAATAAATTAATCATACTTCTATATTTGTTTATCTTTTGTGATCAAAACGGTAGTTGAGATTTGAATATGGCCATCACTCACCCCCGACTTTTTATAATTTTCAAGTTTAGTTTTTATTTTAAAAAACCATTAAATTATCATCGACTATTATTCTCTTCAAACATAAAATAAAAAAGAGAAATAGCATTTGAATCCAAATATTTGTGATCTTTGTCATCTTTCTTGTCGGCCTTAAAAAAGAGAGGGAAGAAATATATTAGTCTATTGTGACTCAGTAAAAAGTAAGACTCCTGGTTGTACAAAAATGATCAAACACAAAATTTTCAGAAATAAAAATAGAAAAGGAAATAGAAAAGAGAAAAGAAAAAAAAAATCTACCTCAGATATCATATAAAAGACTCTCTCAGATGGTGGTGAAGTAGACACATCTTAGCCACATATCTAAGCGGAGATCTAATGGAGAGTAGAGTCGGTGATTTTACAAAAAACATCTTCTTTCTTTAAATCGCGGGCCCCACACTCAACAGCCCCTTACATCTCAAGTAAGGGCATGTTTGATAAGGAAAAGAGCCTAAGAAATCTGACAACAATCAGATTTTCTCAATGAAAAGAGGGATCTGACAGCAGCTCAAGGCTCAAGGAATTTCATCACAGCCTGTTTGGAGCCTGAGAAAATTTGGCCCAAGGAAAATAAAATGGGCCATAGTATGTTGAATAAAATTACCCTCCAGGCATAGTTACGCCCTTAACACTGAAAAAATTGTAGCAACCACTTGAAAGTAAGGAGCAACTTTTCTATTTAGTTTTTTTTAACTAGGCGTTGAAACTGCTTTAGTATTAAAAGTAGAACAACTCAAGGCAGCAGACCAACAAATAGTATCATCTCCCATAAAAAAAAAAAAAAAAAAATCAATTACCAACAGCAACTAATAGCATGCAAGTAAACAGCCCCAGAAAGCAAAAATCGAATACCATCAGCCAGTCAACACAAAAAATCAAATGCCAACAACCACCAACAGCAGGCAGCTCCACAAAGACAAAAATCCAATACCATCAACCAATCAACAACTAAAAATAGCAGCAGCGAGCCATCTACTAACAAAATGCAGGAAAATAGTCGGGGAAAGGCAAAAAACTGACTTATTTTCAGAATCAATATAGTTCAAGCATACAGCAATGAAGCAAGATTTGGAAGGAGGAGAGAGGAGAATTTGTAGCCTGTATGGAGCAAAAAATGAAAACATGCTACCATGGAATTCCAACGACACTCGTCAATAATAAATAGATAAGAACAAAGAGAAGTATTGTTTGAAATTGTGGCAAATTTCCCAATAGAGAATGAAATTATTTTTAGTGGAAACCTGAGCCAACAGAGGATTCAAAATAATATATTAAAAATGAATATATCTGAAAGACTCTACACACAATTGTAGAGAGGCAAAAAGAGCAAGCAAAAAATATTATCAAAAATACTAAAACTCATATATTTCATTATTTTCTTCCTGTTTTTGCAATTTCTCCATTTACACCACAAATGGTTAATTTCTAACAGGAAATTAGGTTTTTTAGCCGGCAAGAGAGATTTTTGGAACAGAAAAAAGAATCTTGAATCTTGATTTCATTTTTTTCTGATTCAAAAGATTTTCAAATTTTAATCTTTAGCACAATATTCAAAATTTGACAACCAAACAAATCATTTCCTTGGAATTCCCAATCCAATCAAAATAGGAATCTAGAACTAAAATCCTTGAGAAAGAGTCCATTCAATCACTGATCATGGGGTCAAAAAAATCAGCACTTGATAGGGTTACAGGGGTGCTATTTGATATACAAATGACACCAGTAGAGTTGGAAAGTAAATTTATATAATCAAACAATAATGGCCCAAAAACCATCTACCCTTTTACAATCCAACCATATACTATCAGAATCATCAACAGTTTTTGCACCAACAAATCCAGCAGTCAGTTAACATTGGAGTGCTTCCTCCCACTGATAGCAATCAGCAACACATTCTGAGCTTTTGTCATGAGAAGAAAATTGCGCACCTTGGTGTTCAACGATACACTACACAGCTATGTTCATCTCTCATGAAAGTTAGCAGCTACAACAGTTATATGCCCATCACAATATTATGTATCCATACAAAACACATGACATGGTGAGAAATACTACAGAGCAAATGTCTCTTTCCTCCCCACTTCACTTGACAGTAATGAAACTGTATCAGTACAACAAATCAGTATTGGGGTGGTACAATATTTCCTGTGTTAAGTCCGCGGCCTTACCCTCCGACCATTTGAATCTCCACCGTCTGAGAGCTGCGCCCACACGCTCCGACTTTTGCCACCACTACTGCACTCCTCTTCACAGCCTGCAATAATCTTCAGGAGTTCTGACTGCAGTGAGGGGCAATTCTCTTTGAGGTATTCAAACCCACTCGACCGCATTACGGCTGCAACTACGGATATAACCAGCTCAAGCAAGTTTGGCACAAATTGAAAAAATTAAATATCTCAGATAAATAGAAAATAGTTTGATAAAAACAAATGCCCAATACAATTCTTCATTCACTAAAACTGAGTTCTGGTCAGGAAATTATAGATGCTCCAGCCTTCACTTGATCAAACCTACTACATACACTATATAACAATTGTAAACGAGATCCTTAAATATTTTTTCTTTTCGGAAAATGAGTGTTGCTTTTCTGGACCCTGCGGGTCATATGGGAGTAACATGACAGTATTTAACAAGAAGAGATTTGTCTAAGTAATTGACATATAAAAGTGAACCCATGCATGAGTTTATTATTCTATGCAGAACTCTAGATAAATGCCAGGCAATCAGAACCAGAGTTTCCATGTAAAGGAATAGATGCAAGAAAGAATGGGGGGGAAACAATGGGAATCAAGTATTCAGAAAGTTCCCAGAGTGCAAGCCAAGCTGCAGATCATAGGAGCAGGGGTTCTCTTGATTTCACTTGGAACAAAGTTTGTGAACTCTTCTGGATGAATCCATTGGCATTTCCAAGTCATAAATTCTTCACTCTGGGAAAGCTCAAACAACTAATTTCTCAAATCTTAATGGAAACAATAGCTTCAGAAAAGATGAGAAGATTTAAACAATAATTTTGAGTTGTGGATGTGGTAAACAGGAAAGATCGATTGGTGGCTGCATTTCGATAGTATATTGTAAACCTCAAAAAAAATCTACATTAGTTGTGTAAAAATGGTTTGAAAAGGCTCAATTTTCAACATAAAATAAATTTCAGAATACTAGTAACAGGATCAACTAAATGGTGGCTGCAAAAGATAAGATGTCAAACGTATTGCAAACCTCACAGTAATCTACATCAACAATATAAATATGGATTGAAAAGGCTTTAGTATGCTTAATCTTCTCAAATATGAAAATTTGGGTATTCAACATGACATAACTTGGAGGAACAGAGGAAAAGAAACCTAAACCATCCTATAGAGGCTATGCTCCAGCAGTTCATTAAATAATAAGAAACACAAGCTAGAAGCTATTGGGATACATATATCTTCAAGAGCAAATTTGAGAAGGGAGTAAAGATGGGGATGCTGGAAGCTGAACAGATAAATACCTGCAAGGTTTTCAGCAGCAATTTGAGACATGCAGCTTTAAGTTCCATGGCATGATATCGATCAGCCAATGCAAGAGTGCTAGCTACAGTGTTCACTGATATATCTTTGCATAGATAAGATTCACACATCACTCGGAGCCTTTCCAACCCATACTTGTCTGCCGCAGCTAATAATTTTGCTGCTAATGTGTCAGACACAGAAGACACAGGAGAACCTGATGCAACCACAACCTCATCTTCGACAAGGGTATCCCTGTATATAAAATGGAGCATGGCCTGACAGAACAGAAAGCAAAGCACTTTTAACGGAAAGAGAAAAGTTAAGAAATCAGGAAAATTCATAAAAGTCATAAATGGATTCCTCACTTTAAAAACCTTGGGCTCCAAATCCGTGATAGAAACCTCATTCTTCTCACCATTTACTCCATCAAGAAATGAGGCTCTAAAAACAGGAGATCTTGCAGCCAATACCAACTTATGTGCATGAAATTTTTCTCCAGCCACATTAAAAACAACATCAGAACCTTCCTGTTTTTCCAGAAGTGCTCCAAAATGCATTCCCATATCCGAATCAGGAACTTGTATTGAATGTAACCTTGGGCAATCCATAACTGACACGACAACACCAACAGTGCAATTGATTTTCAAGCAATCATCCTTGAGATAGTCTGATGTCTCAAGAGCTGCTCGTCTGAAAAAGCGCTTATAGCCCCTGAGAGAAGTAAAACCAATATTGTCAACGACGATGTGGCAAATGTGCAGCATGTATCACCAATGTCATAACAGAAACTTCATTTCAAAAGATTGTCCTAACCATGCATATCCATCCTGCGACATTGGAAAAATAATGCAGCAAAGCATGCATATCATGAAAATTAAATCTGTCATATATTAAAAAATTAAGACAATTTGGCACTGTGCTAAACTGCTCCACCAGATTGTATGTTAACACGGTCTTCAAGCAGACAAGTTACATAGCCAGTCACTCTAGAACATTGTTGCCTACACAGGAATATGGTGTAAACACATTGAGTTGATGTAAGGTTGACCAAAGACTGATGGATCCTCTCGAATTTGACAAAGGCACAAGATTCTGATAAAGGGGCCACTGTTCTCCGGCACCACAAACCTAAGTACTTTATGTCTTGTTTCATTTTTCTTTCTTTTCCCTTTTCTTCTACCCTTTTTCCTTCCATCCTCTTTCCCTTTTCTTTTCTTTTCTTTTTTTTTAATTATTATTCCTCTATTGCTATTCCAAAGTGATTTTCTTCCTATTTGGTGATTTATGTAATTGGATTCATCTCACCACGTAATCAAAGTTCATAAATTACTACCAGAATGTCTTGTCAGATAACTTAGAAAGTTTCGAACTATTACTCGTATAGTTTAATATTTGATGAGTGTTATCTGAAAACTGGTCAGAATTGTATTTCACCTCTAAATATTCAATACAAACGCAAGACTTTGAAATTTAACTCCGGATTAGTTAGTGAAACTAAGCCCAAAATACTATTCATTTTCAGGTACATGTACCCATTGTACATAACATTTTAGGATAAAGTCTTGAATGAAATTTCAACTAGATTCTCTAATAATAGGAACCCCAATCATGTTCACTTTGAATGAACTATGACTAAATTCAAAATTTTAAAAAAAAGTACTTTCAGACAAACAGCACTAGCTTTAGAGGGTCATGATTTAAAGACTAAGAGTGAGCTAAATTTTATGGGTTTGGAGAATGAGAAGCATCTTCCAGTCAGATGCAAAAGAAAATCTGTTCAGGTCCAGTTATTAACTGAAAGATTTGTGATAGGACTGATAAAATTATCTTTTTGTTTTCTTCAAAAAATAAGTTTAGAATCCTATGCAAGACAAGTAAAATAACATGCATATCCTGGGTTAAGAACATATAAGGAATCAATCATCCAAGTTGTGGAGCACTCAAGCAAGCCACCGCCCTACTCCGCTCCCTCTAACAATGAAAGCAACAACAGAAAAATAATTATGACGACAACGACGACGACAACGATGATGACACAAACAATCAGAAAACTGCTTCTCCATATTATTCAAAGAAGTGCTTTTCTGTTTTCTTCTGCTACTCCGTGACCATCAAGCATATTTTTATATGTTCATCCCATAATCATTCTTGATTTGAAATTTTCTGGAGCCCTCAAAACCTGTTTATATCTCTTAGTAATCACCAATTCATTAGCTAGCACATCCTATTCAATCCGTCTATATTTCCAGGCAAGAAATCCATTCTAAAACAAATTATTTTGAAATTTTAACTTTTCGGACAGCAAGCATACACTTCCATAATCCACAAATACATGTTTTCTGTGACTCCTTCAGCCACAACACAGATATCCAGCAATTCTAAGATCACATGAATATCACTATGATAGTTTCATATTTCCATACAGCCACCAAGAATCCAATTTCAACGACATATAAAAATTGGTAACAGTAGAAACTAACTAAACAAATATGTTTTGCAGATAAGCTGACTTTGGTACAGCCACATTGAAGATGGTGACCAGAAGATAATGGTAGATGATAGCTACCCACCTCACAATCCCATTGTTGTAAATAGTAGGTGATGCAATTGCCATGGGTTTGACATCTCACAGCTACACCACAACCACAGTGAACAGCAATGACATTTAAGCTCAAGGTGACTCCCACTGTACAATGTCAAGAATGGTGACTTACTAGGGAATGTTCATCTCCATTTTAAAGTAATAAGTTAATGGTGGGTGCCCACCTCACAATCCCATTGTTGTAAATAGCATGTTCCGCAATTGCCATGGTGTCCAGTGGTGCTTTTGACATCACGCAGCTACACCCCAGCAACAGGGAACAGCTGTCCTTTAAGCTCAAGGAGGCTGCCATGGTACAATGTCAAGAAGGTTGCGTTATTGGGGAATGTTCATCTTTATTTTGAGTAATAAGTTAATGGCTAATAGGTTTAACTCATAAATTAACCTAATGAGCATGTACATAACAAAAGGGGACGGGTGCCCAGAGGAAGAGCGGTTCAGGTTTATTCAGTGTTTGCTTCCAGAGTATTTGCACAAACGCCCATTTTTGGTTTTTCACTAATAAGATAATTGCAACTTTCTTTCCTGAACGAATTTCCTTTGTTATCTGCAAATTGACCAAGTCCGCATGCAGTCAACAGAACATTAGAACTTTAAAGTGGTTATACGAAGTTCATGTTGTCGCGTAGCCTACAGGCATATTCAAATTTACATAATTCCTTCTCCCATATCACGTAGAAAGTCATTTCTTTGCCACTCTCTTGACCATTACAGGCAGTGCTGTCACTACCTTAATGACAAATGATTACCAACTGCAACAGTGAGGACCAGAAACGAGTAAAGGTCATCAGGGAGAACGAGACACACTTTTTTCCGTTGGTGCAATTCTTCTCAAACTACGAAGTGCACCAAACAACGTCAAAACAGGAGGATCAAAAGGTCATAACTGGGGGTTTGTAAACAAGATCATCACTGAGATACGGTTCTTCCAGTCATCCTCGGAGCAATTGAAGCTGGAGTTGACCGTCGCCTCCAAGGGGATAGTCCCCCACTCGCCAACCATGATGTCTTGTTTGAGAGGCCCCACCTACCCATCTTCCCACATTATAACTGAGGCGGTGTAATCCCCTGAGTCTCCACTTCTTGCGTTAACGAACAAAGAAATTGGTTGCCCCCCTCCCAAAACAAACAAACAAATGCAAACAAACAAAACCACAGAGAGGCAAATATAAAGAAAAAAATAAAAAAAATGAACAGAAGGGAAAAAAAAGGAAAACATCCAAGAAAGATTACAATCGGAAGAGAGACACAACGTTTATATCAACACCATCAGTGGTGATATCATTTGGTTAACAATGGAAGAAGACGAGCAACAACATGCTGACAGACACTATAGCAAGAAAAAGTTAAAATCAACTTTTTCTTTTCTTCCCTTCTCTTTTATTGCATTCTTTTTTCTCCAACTTTAATCCCCCACCCCCACCTAATAAAAACAAAGAAAAAAAGGAGGGAAAAAAAAAAAGAAAACACACGCACACGAATCAAGTCAAGTCCTTCATTTCTCCTTCTTCTTTATGCAGGAAAATAGGCAACATCTAAGAAACTACTAGAAGAATCCCAAGTTAACTACGACAATTATCTAGCCATCCACCACCATCCATAACAACAGAATATACCCATATCAATAAAATATCCTACTGTTAGACTCCTAACTTGATTAAGATTCCCACATATTAGGCAATGATCCAAAAAGATTTTCCAAATCCAGAAACATTTCAAATACTAGCGTACCTTTCATGGTTTCAAATATCGGCCAATTCCGATATTTAGTGGAAATATCATATCGGGTTTTGAGATACCCGATATCAGGACCAATATTGCCGATATGCCCGATGTTTCCGATATTGATGGCCGATATCCGATATTGATAATATTGATACTAAAAATTATTGGCCGATTCTGATTCCGAGATTTTAAACCACAACACCTTGAAAATCTAGTAAAATACGTATGCATGCAACATTATGCATGTAGTCGGATATCACATAACATATAATCAGATTATGCATCGCAAAATCGAATTACGCAAAATTCGGACTGTTTTTTTTTCCCTCATGTAGATACATACATACTTTTATAGTTGGAAGTTCCAAAAAAAATATGAAAACCAGAAAAAGAAAATGTGATAAATTTTCTATGAAAAAAATGCAAAAATCTAGTAGATTTTGTTATGGCTAATTTAGCCTATTGTGTAATGAACTAACCATAACTTGAAAACAACATTAAATTTTCAATATAACAATAAAATAGCGAACCAGCATCAAATTCTGATCAAAAAGAAAAGTTATCATCCTGAACTTACCTATTTGCTTCTCCTTACTTGTATCACAGTCAGTTAAATGACTAGTTGTAATTTTATGGCCACTTACTAGTTTGAAGACTTGAGAGATCTATAGAAACCTTCTCCCATAGGAAAGAGAAACAACAAAATTCAAAAATAAATGAGACTAAGAAGGTGAAGAGCAAAAGCTAAGGCCCCTGCCACCTTGTTGCACCACTGCCGTAGGAAAGGGAAAAGGAAAAAAGGATCGCCTCTTTGGACGAGAGGGGTGGGGGGGGAGGAGAGAGAGGATAATGGGATTTTATTTTAGGGGTCTGGTCTAGTCTCTTAGGTTGTGTTCGGCAAGTGGAGTTAAGAGTTAGGATTTAGTATTTGGAAAGAAGAGAAATAGGAAGGAGCTATGAATTATCTTCTTTTGGTTGTTTGGTTGGAATTAGATTTAGCTAGAGTTAAGGGTTGAGATAGGGAGGGGCTAATATTAGATTTAGCTTAGAGTTAAGGGTTGAGATAGGGAGGGGCTAATTTCAGCCTTTTGGTGAAATTAGCAATTCTTGAGGTTTGGAGAATTCTTTGGATTTTTAGATGGCTTTGGGGGTGCTTTTAGGCTAAATATATTTTCATCATGACTTGCTAACTCTTATCAAAATTTGATCGTTTGGCGTGACTTGGCTAGAATTAGCCCAATTCTTGAGCTAACTCCACTTGCCAAACAAGCCCTTCGGATATTGTTTGATGGTTCAATAGGTCTAATAAGATTGTATTTAATTAGGTAGCGGGTCGAGTTTATAGAGAACAAAAAACAGGGAAAATTTGTTTGTTTAATCAGATGTGTAGGCGCAAAACACACATAGAACCAATTAAGCGTCATCTACATAATTGAAATGTGAAACCATTATCAATGTGAAGGTCATCCGCATACATTTATGTGGCAGCATAAACCTTTTTTCCTCCAAATAATGGTAACTTTATCTCAACGTATAGTGCGTTTGAAACAGAAAAGCCTCAACAACATTCTTAAAATCACATCTCATATTGACTAGGTTCGGCCTCTGTCAAACATAAGACAAACTTAGCTTGGACTTTCCCTAATCTAGCCATCTAAGTAAAATTCAATCTAATCATCAACATCCTATATCATTGGTGGTCCCCATATCTGAGGAAATAAGCAAAAATAATAAAATTTATGTGGACAGCCTCGGGGTGGCAAATGGGCCAGGTTGGTACTTGGGTCAACGTGTATACTCCTGAACCCATACCGGACCTGTTTATTCACGGGTCAAATGCAATCGACTCGTACCCGACCAATGGGTTAGCCGGTCAAGTATGGGTCGACCCGTTATAGGTCTTTTTCTTCCCAAAAAAAATATTCGAGCCATATTTTTTAGGGCCAATCTTGGGCTCAATCTTACATGCCCATTGACATCAAAACAAATGCTCGAAATGGACAAATAAAACCACTGCCAAATGTCAATATAGTCATAAACTCATCTATTATTATCTAATATTAGTCTCAAACTTTAGCGGACACATAAAGAAATGACAATTGAGAGTTCATAAATTTATAACTATACATATATTATATGCATATTAAAGAGAAACGGGTCATAAATGGGTTGATGGGTTAACCCATTACCTGACTCATTTATTAAACAGGTTGACGGGTCGGTTCATTTCCAAATAGTATTGGCCATACCCATTTAGAACGGGTCGGGTTTTGACTGCCACCCTTAGACAACGCCCACACCTCAGATTATGACCAAACTAATTCAGAAATAAAATCCGAGAATTAAAGCTGAAGCAAAAACTAAGAAACGAAGATGAAAACAAACAAAAAGACCCGACATCCAGAATCCAGCCTACAATTCTTCAATAATTCTCTGATCAACCTAATACAGCAGACACTCAAAGTATTGATTCTTACTTTAAGACAACCGTGGTCCTTTTGTGACCAGCTACAAGGGAAGTGGTCTATCCAAATTCAGAACTTGGTAAAATAAGCCAGAGAAAAAAAATCAACTAGGGAACTTTTACCTTCATCATCTCTATTCACTCGGACAAATTCCCAACATAGTTTTACTTTATAAGATCTTACAACCTCTGGTTCACCAATATGTCCAAAACTCTGGAGGTCCCCATTCTCCTCTTCTCTCTTGATTTACAAAGATATCTTATAACCAGCGCAAATAGAACTCAAAGATATTATATATGCGAGAGGTATCTAAATGGTGGTCAGCATGTCATTTAGAATGTAGTTAATGTGTTAAAATGGACCTGAAAACAGGTGACAAACAAGCCATGTGCTGGGAAGGACAGGAAACATTTTTTTTCATTTCATAAAGGTAACAGAAATAAAGGCTTTTTATCTCAGTTTGAAAGAGGGCAAGGGTCTCTTAATTAATGAAAAGTTCATTTTGAACATGAACTTAGTGGGCCAGGGACCACAGCTTTAAACTGAGTTCGATAGTTTTCTGGCCAATTTTCCTTCAAAAGGCCTGGCTACACAGAAAATTGAGCAGAAAGGAAAATTTCAAGCCGCAAAGGGTAACAAAGAAATATAAGGCTTTTTTACCTCCGGAGAGGCAAAAGCAAGGGAATTGCAGCTCAAAGCCAGGCTAGCATCTTGGAAGCTTTATAGGACTAAAAGAATAAACAAGAAGTTTAGGGGTAATAGAACATATTTGTTACTGCTTTTACTTATCTATTGTTCCATAAGAAATTTCCAGGGTTTTTGTTCACAAAAACAGAAACTTTATGATTTTTTTCTCAGCATTGTAAAATAATGAGGCTATGAGATTCTCGACAAGAAAAAAAGCTATATAGGGGAGATTCTCCTTTTACATTCAGGGATACTAAGGTACCGACAACTTTCAATGAAGACTTGGAAATATTGTCCAATGCCGCTCTGGAGACAGCTTTATCAGTTCTAATATGGGCATATTTGTCTTGGAGAGTATGATGTTGTAGATCTAACTGGCAACTCCATTTTTATTTTCATAATGAAAGCTAACAGACAGCATCGAGTCCACACAAGTTTCTTTCACATCTATTATTTGGTACTTTAGCTTTGTATACTCTGCAAAATTGCAAATACTACACAGACTATGAAAATCCTGCCTTCATTGTTATTACTTTTCTTACAACAAATAATACAACTGTACCTCAATTGTATCATGTTTTCTAAGTAACTAAAACAGTTCAACATGTCCACTATCTACAATTTTCCCTCAGCATCCGCCATATTACTTCCTAGTATTCCATAATATGTTTTCTCCAAGTCAGTGAGCATCAGCTGAAAACTATTACTTCTCTAAATTTTAAAGTGTTTAAATATCGGCAGAGATACCGGTATATCGGCTGAGATACCGATATTTTATCCAAAATGATACAACAAGTGGCAAAATTTTATCAGATATCATTTTGGACCGATATGGACCGATATATCGCCACGTGGCCAATATATCGGCCGATATCTGAGATGAAAATATTACCCGTTAAATTGGCTTATCGTTTTGCAAATCGGGTCGGGTCACAACCCACTAAATTGGCTAAGAAGGTGAGAAAACTCGACTCACTTCATTATATTAAACCAAACTTAAAAAAGCGGGTTACAACTCGCTAATGAAGCAGATCAACCCGACCTTCTTGTGTTACATAAAAAGAAAAAAAGAAAAGAAAACAGAAGAAAGAAGAAAAATTAATCCAACCTCTTTCTTAAGTTAGGGCAGCAACGAAATCCACCTCTCTGATTGTGATCGCCCTCGACACCGGTTCTCTCTCCCTCTCCCC